>JAJIYU010002110.1:0-32080 GCA_030144865.1 Tinospora cordifolia | reverse complement strand
ACTATATCTCTAATTTATTTTATTTTTCATGTGCCAACCCACCATTTGCACCCAAAATTTCTTAAAATCTTTGAGATTAATTTATTTGACTTATTTTATTTATTTTAAATTTTTTGACAAAATTTTGGGGTATTACATTGACTATCTCATACCAGTCAAACACAATGCGTACAAGTTCTTCCAAAGATACCGATCATTCACCAAATATGGTCTGTCAATCTCCAAGTCCAAAATTCCTCTATACCCCCAAATCCCTATGCGTCTCATACCACATAGAGACCAAGGATACAAGATCGTGCTAATCTCGTGTCCAGACCAATCAAGTGTTTATTTCACATATTTTTAGTCCCTAGCTTATGTCCAATAAGCTTCTATTTATTTTCATGACCCACTGTGCCTTCCTGGCAACACCTGGTTTCTAACTAGACCTATGGTCTCGATACTTGGCTAGTTGATTCTCTATTGAACCATTAACCTATGCCAAGTTATGATTCTGTCACTCTTTTGTGATACCATCGGTCCCAAGTCTCGGACACTTTCCAAGTAGGGATCAACCCTCAAGGACATCTTCTTCGAGCAGGGTTCGACCATCAAGGACACCTCCACAAAAAAGGGCATCAAACCTTCAAGGACACCTCCCCGAGAAGAGATCAGACTATCAAGGATACCTCTCATCACTTGCATCCCATCTACGAGTAACAATTTATGCGCGCTGGCATCATTTTAGTCCTTTTTAGACTCTAGCCACCTAATAGTAACACCTATCCATTTACTCAAAAAGAAACATTTCAAAATTATTTTCTTACCCGAGGCATCTAAAATGTAGGCCCTATCTATCTTTTCCCCCAGTTGTCTACTAACTGAGCTTTGATACTAACTTTGTAACACCTCGACTCCCAATTTTCCTCTTTCTCTCTCTCTCTGTCCCTGCAACAAGTCATTGGGGCCACACGTGGAGATGGCGCATGCTCATTCGGTGGGAGACGTCGAGCTCAGGTCGTTCGTCGAGAGTTAGATGCCACTTGTAGTTCATTCTCATTTTATCTATCTCATGTTTCAAAACTTTTCTTTCAAATGAGTTATGAAATCAATTCAAAAAACACAATGAACATTAAAATGTTAGCTCTTTTTTCAATAAAATGAGATTCATTAAGAAAATGCATGCAGCGATTCTAAGTACTTACAAAATCTATAGCGAAAGCATATTTAACCAAATGAAACACTTTGTAGCAGATAAAAATTCCAAAATCAATTCTAAAGCATAATATGAAGATATAAACATGGCCCAACAGGCCTAAGTCTGAAAACATTTAATTTACATGTGATCAATTTAAAAGATGGAGGGCACATGCCTAATTCAAATTATTTACAACCAAAAATCATTAAACATTAAACCAAAAAGAAAACTGTTACCACTTCCCAGTGAGGTCTCTACCAAAATAACAGCCTCACATGGCCAGTCTGCTCCTGTGGTATCAATGATCACCTATAATAAAATAATGGAGTGAGCTCGAGAACCCAATGGATCATCCTTACACCTCACTAGCATTATAAAAATATAATACACAACATGCAAACACTTTCATTATATTAGGGCATTTCAAACACTATATTGGTTATTTGGTTGTAACCTCTGATCGAAAGAGATCTGCTCTCGGTGTCCCCCTGTGGTCTCAGGAGTGACCCCGGAGCTAACGCTATGTAGCCTATTACCTTCGAGTCTAGAAGTAGCTCTGGTAATGCCATACAGCTTATTATCATATAATTCCACATCTAAGGATAAAGGTAACGTTATGTAGCTATTACATTTCCGTCCAAAGAATAATCAGCTGTCACAGGCAACCTGAGTAGGGACACCCATGATGATGCTATGTGGCCTATCATCGCCCGGTATGTGGAGTTTTAAATCTTAATTTAATCTTCTTTACTTTCACATTTCATTCCAATCCATACATAGTCATCATATGTAACATTCAAAGTAGACTAATCAGATATGTTCAACCATTCATAAAGATCAACACATGAGCTCTCTATCTATGCATGTTGTAATACAAGTAACCAAACATCATGGATATACATCAAGTCATTCCAATCAAGGTCAACCAAGTAAGTCCTAGCATGTTTCAGAATACATAATAAGCTAACCAAACATCATGATATGCATTCGAAATTTGAATAATACTAGTGAGCAAGGAAATCCCACCCACCTTTTTTTGTATCTTCTTCCCTTGTGCCATCACTCCTTGCTGCACGTGTTTGGACCTTTAATCTATAAGATTTTTAATAATTAGTTAATGTGAGTCTAAGGCATTCAAAACATGGTCAAAACCCTATATTCGTGCCCTCTACATCGGCATTCCATGGTGTCCACGAGGCCAGAATGGAAACAAGATAAAAGACCAGGTACACAATGCTTTTAGGCTGGAACCGGTAACTTGTGTTTAACACCTCAATGCACACACTTTTAGGCTAAAAACACTCATCAACTCAAGGAAAATGATTTACAATGCTGAGAAAGCAAGAGTCTAAGTGGGGTTTCATGATTTACCTTAGCACAAACCGTTTCCAACCCTGCCTCAACTCGGATCCACCCTTATTGATGTTGCTCTTGGCGAATCTAAGCTTAAGAATGGTAGAGGAGGGTTTGAATGAGCTCAAACCACCCTTAGAACTCAAAAGAAAAGCTAAGAAACAAGATTAGAAAGCTTAATGAGAGTTTAGGAGAAAAAGCAACGATTTGTAGCGCAAGAAAACCAGATCTAGGGTTTTTGCGTAAACATTTCATTTTTATAAAAAACCACAAATTACCGAGGTCACTCAAAAATTACTGAGGTAATTGGTGTTACCGCGGTCGGTGATGATGGTAACCAGGTTGATGTTCTTACTTGTTTCTAAGTTTATTCTGCGAATTGCCGCGGTCAATATAGAATTACCACGATCAGTGACTGCGGTAAACAAGGCTACGTTTTTTCTTTTCATTTTTTGGGTTTGTCCAGGATTACCACAATAATCACTTTTGTTTACTACAGTAACCAGTTAAATTTTGGCTTTTGAGTCTTTTCTTCTCCATTTCTTGTGCTTTCTGAATTTATATTATTTTTATATTTATTTTAAGTTTATTTGGGCTTATTCTACATGGTTTTCGAGTATCTTATTATTTTCTTATTTATTTGATTAATTATTTTTATTTTAACTGTTCACCAGTGACATGGAGGTCTTATAGACATATGGGGTATTACAAGTTTGTTTTGTCCATGGAAGAAAGATTAATGAAGATAATAAACCACGTACCGGTGTGGTGATGGATTTCATCGTGAGTGTTCCAACCTAGACTCAGCTTGTCGGTTATTGATTTTCGTAATTTGGAATTGGGCGTTTTGATTAACCCCACTACCTTGATTGGGAATTGAGTATTTGGATTGAACCCACTTCACGGATGAATGGTTTGAGCATTTGGATTGACTTCTCTCCCTAAAATTGGAACACTGAGGTGGATTCCTTTCGGTCTTAACATTAACTCGTAAACAAGTTATTGTTTGAATCACCCAATCTATGAAAGTGTTTGAAACGTATATTTTTTTAGATTAAAATAAGGATTAAAATATTTGGGATGATCCACTAGGCTCTTGAGCTCACCTACTTTTCAGAATTTTAAGAAACTAACGATTAGAGGTTGCGTGGATAACAGATACTATTATCAAAGTTTCTTTTTCTAGTTTTGTCTTAATCGGGCATGTTGGCCCTTGTTTCCTTTTCAGTTTACAGTTGTTTAATAAGTTCAAAGATCGTTATCCTATTGAATATTAAAATTGATTTTTCAAATAATGATGTTGATTTATTTTATTTAAATATTTTCAAAGTATTTTATGTAAAATCTACATGAGTTAACATGATACAAGAAGTCTCATAGAGTTGAAACAGTGAAAAGTAAAAAAAAAAGAGAGAGAGAGAAAGAGAGAAAAAAAGACAAAGTGACGCTCTGCTGGCCATGATATATGTGATTGATGTTTGCACGTGACATGATCATGCTAGATTATTGGTGTTTGAGGGCATTACGATGATTAAGCCCACTAGAACTAAAAAATAGGGCCACAAGGGGAAGGCAGGGTATTATAAAGGTCGTATGAGAGCTTAGGTAGTAGATATCAGGCTTAGATGTTTACTCTATTATCAAAGGTGGTATGAGAGCCTAGGCAGTAGATGTCAGGCTAGAAGTTTAGAGCTCAGTCGATTGGTACTAGGTGAGATAGTTCAGAGCTTAGGCTGTAGCTCACTGTGTAAGATGTTTACTGTGAATTGACTTAGAATGCCCTACATCCTATTCTTGGATTTCAAATGTTTTTGAATAACAAAGTTTGTTTTTGAAAGAATATATCTATATTGGAATACCCCATAATTTTGTCAAAAAAAATCGCATTACTATTCATTTTACTGTTTATGGTTGTTGTTACAAATTGTTCATGTCGAGACAAATAACAAATCGACGACGCTGTCCTCGGCTATTATTACACATTGTTCTCGTACTATTCATGTCTGTCTTTTTCTACTTGAAAAATCTATATAAACCCTCCCCCTCCTGAGCATCTCATTCTCAAGCTTCTTTTTCTCTTCTGGCTCTCCTAGCCATTTTCTTAACACTCTTACATTTTTTAGTTATTCTACACAACAACTATCGTAGTGGAGAGGGGGAAACCCAAAATACTACATAGCAGTGATAAGAGCCTACTTCTAAGCATTTATTTTGGAGCAAGTAGAGGACTCTATGAATCAAAGTAGGTATAATGACTTTATCTAAGTCTCTATGTATGGTTTGTCTGTGTAGGATTTCTGGTATTAGGATGCCAAAAGAACAAGAGATAGGAGAAACATGTATAGAAAAGTCCACTTCTCATACTAGATACTGCAGTACTGTTTATAGATAGCATAGTACATTGTGCGATATTGTTCATGTATAATATAGTACTATTCACAGTTGCAGTACTATTCACAATCATTTTTTATGATCATTGTTCATGATCACTGTTTATGACATTGTTCAAGACTATTGTTCATGGGTGTGACACTATACATGAATATTGCTCATAAACAGTTATTAAATCATATTTTTGAAACGTAGATTTCTAAAACTAATACATCAATCTTTTAAGGTTGAAGACTCGAAACAAGTTGGAATAACAACACAAGGATTCCAGGGAGTCAACTATCGAGGTGGAGATGACTACCCTAAACTCTTTACTATTATTTTGGTTTGAATATGAAGCATAATTAAATGTTTATCTGCATTGATTGTTTAGAAGCATGCCAGAGATGTGTGTGACAACCATAAATGTTTGATTGTCCTTGAATGATGTAAACAACATGTTGTACTATCTATGAATATTAATACATGCCATGTATACCATGTGAGGAATAACATAATTGATATGATCATAAGCATCATATGTTATTAATTTATATCCATCGTTTATTTATGCTTGGATATAGGAATTGTGAATATACTTGTGGTCTTTAATCGAAGATGATTAAGAAATTTAAACATGTACCGGCGCAGTAATGCAGATTGTTGGGACCCCTTCCCTAGGGAGACGGACGAACTGATCGGCAGAGTGCTCAGACAAACCCACTCTCAAACTGATCTTGCCAAAATTCTGTTAAGCCTCTTCACAATACCATACACAACAATATTAGAGTAATCATAAGATATGCGAAAGCAACAAGAACAAATAATTACAGTAAATTTTTTAAGTAAAACAAAAGTTAACTATATATATAGTCTCCCAAATGTAGTAGTAGCGAAAATGTCTAAGTCAAAAATCTACAATAATTTCCTCACTTCTTTTACATCATATTAACTCTCAAACTTGTAAACCATGTGAAAAAATCCTACCTAAATAAAGAGGTGTGCTCTATGCAATGACTACTTTTTTTCCTTTATCTGCAGAAGAAGAACCTGAAATGTTAGAGTAGTGAGCCAATTTTGTCAACAGCGAGTCAGTGAGTAATGTAGCTTAATCTATAACTTAGAATAAGAACTCTATAAAACAATGTCACGTATGCATGCATGCAATATATTAATAATATGAATAAATGCAACACTTAATGAATGTTAAATTTACAATGCAATCGTGCACCTTCCATTTTGAAAACAGTTTTAATGTTGAAACCATATGTCGAAGCTCTCAATAGCCTACAAGGTAATAATAAATCCACTCAAGCAGGTGTATCCAACGGCTAGGCTTATTCTCATATCATAGGGATCTGCCAGCTCATACCTCATGTATAATGGCCTCAAATCCTCCATAGGGGAGTCGAATTGATAGACCTGCCCTAAACGTACCCCCCGGTACGACCGCCACTCATCATCAATGCTCTACCACATCCATTACCCTAACTCGCACCCGAACCTCAAGATTCAGTGCACAATTTCATATTTAAAAACTTATTTAAAGCTTGCTAATGCATTTCAATATATAATACATTTTATTTATGAACAAAATAAAAAATTAAGTGATAAATTAGAAAACACTACTCACAAGGATGTTCAGCTCCCGGTGCTCCTCTAGTGACCAATCGCGTCCCGCTAAAGTTTAATCCCACGTGATCAACATGATTTCTTAATATCTACATAAAACTTGACTCAAATCTATCTTTATAGTCCTTGGTTAATCAAAGGATTGACGTGATCAATTGTGGTCCAGTTATGATTTGGTCAACTTTGGTTAGTAAAATCAATTCTAATCAGGGCTAACACTCGCTGACATATATGATCGACAAGGTCAACCTAGTCAATAAGGTTAATTTGTGCCAATAAGCTTTTAATATTGATCCAAAATACTAACAACCTGTATTGTCTACTTCTATCACACCTTTGGTACACAATAACCAGCCATTTTCATAAAATTAGCGATTCAATACAGTAAATAGAAAATTTTTAATTATCTCTTATGTTATACATTTTTTCACAATAAGTATTTCATAATATTATGTAACACTTTTTCCTATTATTAAACATTAATTTATCATATATACATTTTTTATATTTATTAATTAATCCTCAAATCACATAAATGCAAATTTAATATATCAATTGACCTAAAAAAAATCTTAATTTCAGTGCCATTGAGTTCAGAATTTCTTTTTGGACATTTTAGTACCCGCCAACTAAAATTCTAGTATTAATGGGTATAACCTTTATGTATCGACTTCTAACTACCATATAAATTCTTAGGGCCTAAATAGGTACAAATAATTTACATATCTATATTCTACTCATTAATCTGAATACAATAATATATATATATATATATATATTGTGTAGTTTTATTCTTAGAAAAAATATATCATAGTTTTAGTCATAAAATTGGCTAACATCTGTCTTGAAAATCATGCTATAAAAACTATAATTTACAATTTTTATTATAATTCTGAATTGAAAATAAGCAAAAGTAGTTTACACAAAATGTGGGATCCTTGAAAATGGATAGCTTTTCTTTTTCTCTTTTCTTTCATTTTTCATCTCTTTTTCTTCTTTTTCTTTCTTTCTTTTTCTTTTCTTCTTTTTTTTTTCTTTTCTCTTTCTCTTTTTCTTCTTCTTCCCGAATGGAAGTGATGAGAATGAGGAATGAATTGAGCAACAATTGAAATGCAAAAGTCAATAATGAAGGCTCATCTTATCTTGACACATCCTCTAATTATTATCCCCTAAATTTTCTTTTTTTTTTCCAATTAACCATTATCTAGCCAACTCACCTTATTATTATCCAAATATTATTTTTTTTCATTATATATATATATATATATATATATATATATATATACAATTATGTATACACACACACACACACATATATACATACATACATATATACCTATATATATATATATATATATATATATATATATATATATATATATATATATATATATATATATATATATATATATATATATGTTTGTATATTCTCATAGATGTATGCAAGAATTAATATATTACATTAATCCATTTCATTCATTTTTTTTACTTAGCTCCTGCTAAATAATTATTATCATTGTTAATTTAATTTAATTTATTTTTAATACACTCATTTACCAATACAATTGCTAGAAAATTACGTATTTTTATAAAATCATATATTTTTCATTTATAATTTATTTATTGATATAGAAAATATATGTTGAACATGTCAACTCAATGTCAAAAATACGGGTTGGTACAGTCTCCCCTTTTTAAAAAAAATTTGTCCTCGAAATTTACTGCAATAATAAAAGATCAAGAAGCGACTCATATAATCTCAAAGAAGTGACTCACCATGCAGTCCTCTCTCTCCTAGGTTTTTCGCTCGATACCATGGAATTGTCAACGCACACATACCATCGGTATCTCCTTGTTGCCTAGTTTTTTCATGGCTCGATCAATTGATAGCTACTAGAGCTTCATCATAGGTATAATCCTCTCGCAAATCAACATATCTTTAGTCTAACATGTGCGAGGGGTTAAGGTAGTACTTCCTCAACATCGATACATGAAACATGTTGTGTACTCCCGCTAATTGAGGTGGTAATGCCAATGGGCAAGCAATGCGACCTATCTTCTTGAGGATCTCGAAAGGTCCAATATATCTGAGAGCGAGTTTTCTTGAAATACCAAAATGAGTATGCCCCTTCCTAAGGGAAATCTAAAGTACTACATGGTCACCAATGTCAAACTCAAGGATCTTCCTCCAGTTATTTGCATAACTCTTTTGTTGATCCTGAGTTGCCTTCATGTTCTAAAGGATCTATTGGATTTTCTCATTCTGCTCCTATACAAACGTTGGCCCCAAAATTGTTATGTCACCAACCTTGGCCCAACAAGCTAGCGATCAACAATGTCAACCATATAATGCCTCAAATGGTGCCATGTTGATACTCGCCTGGTAGCTGTTATTATATGAAAACTCACACAATGTCAAGTGATCATCCCAGCTACCACAAAAAATAAGGACACATGCACAAAACATATCCTCCGAAATTTGGATCACTTTATCAAATTGACCATCAATCTGTGGATGGAAGGTTGTACTCAAGTTTACTCTAATTCCCAATTGACTCTGCAAACTTTGCCAAAAATGGGATGTAAACTGAACATCTCTATCTGACACAATGGACACTGGGACCCCATGTAATCTAACGATCTCGCGGATATACAATCAACTCAGCTTCTCAATCGAATTTCTGCTATGAATCGAGAGGAAATGAGCAAACTTAGTCAGTATGTCTACAACAACCCAAATCATATCATGTCTCCACTAAGTCTGGAGTAACCCATCACAAAGTCAATGGTAATGTACTCCTATTTCCACTCAGGAATAGCCAAGGGTTGCAGTAAACCATCGAGTCTCTGGTGCTCGGCCTTAATTTGCCAGCACATGTCACATCTATGCACAAAGTCCGCAATATCTCGCTTCATCCCTAGCCACCAATAAGTAAGTCGAGCATCATGATATATCTTATGGGTGCGTAGATGAATGGTATACCTCAAGGGGTGCAGCTGTACTAGCACTCCTTGTCTCAGGCAAGGGTCATTTAGTACCCACAATCTTCCCCTGAACATCAGTGCATCATCACTGTCAATCAACCACTCCACACGAGAAGTGTCGTCTGCCCACTCCCGGTACATCACATAATCAAAGTCATGAGGCTACACCTCTATGATCTCAACAAGTAACACCAGTTGAGCTCTCATCTATGTACTAACTCTGGTGTCAGTCGAAGTTTCGTGAATATTTATCACTATCACATAATCAATCATCCTCTACTCCTAAGATATATGTCTAGCCACACAAGCAATCTCGACCCGTACTCTGCTCAGTGCATCAGCCACTACATTGGCTTTTCCCAAGATGGTACTCAATGGTAAAGTCATAATCCTTAAGTAGTTCCATCCATCTCCTCTATGTCATATTCAAATCTCTCTGAGAAAACAAATACTTAAGCTCTTATGATAAGGAAAAAGCATAAAATGCTCACCATACAGATAGTATAGCCAAATCTTGAGCTCAAACACCACTGTTGCCAGCTTTAAATCATGGATAGGGTAATTTTTCTCATACACCTTTAACTGTCGTGAGGCATAAGAAATCACTCGTCTCTCTACATCAACACACACTCAAAGAATGTCCCACATGCATCTGTATAAATCACCAACTCACGGCCTAGTTTAGGTAACACAAGTACTGGCGCAAATGTCAAATGACGCTTCAACTCACACTTATCTGTCCATTTGAACGACACATCCTACTAGGTAAGTTTCGTCATAGGTGTAGCAATCCTTGAGAAATTCTGCACAAATCTACGATATTAACCTGCCAAACTTAGAAAACTACGGATCTTTGTCACTGTAGTAGGTCTCGGCCAACTAATAATAGCCTCAACGTTAGTTGGATCTACAGAAATACCATCAACTCCAACCACATGGCCTAAAAATCGGATCTCTGTTAACCAGAACTTGCATTTGCTAAACTTAGCATACAAGCAGTGATCTCAAAGAGTCTATAGTGTGATCCTCAAATGTTCGCGTGTTCCTCCCTAGTCTTCGAGTAAATAAGGCTGTCATCAATAAAGATAATGACAAAGGACTCAAGATAGGGACAAACACTCTTTGCATCAGGTCCATGAACATCGTAGGGGCATTTGAAACTCCAAATAGCATGACTAGGAACTCATAGTGCCCATAACAAGTCTGAAAGGCTGTCTTCTGTATATTCTCTTTCCTTACCCTCAGCTGATGGTACCCAAATCTTAAATCTATCTTTGAAAACACATTGACACCCCTAACCTGGTCAAACAAGTCATCAATGCGTGAAAGAGAGTACTTGTTCTTTACCATCACCTTGTTCAACTATCAATAGTCGATACACAAACAAAGGCTCGCATCTTTCTTCCTCACCCCTAAGATGACACACTAGGGGTAATAAAACCCTTACTCATCAATTCTTCTAGTTGGACCTTCAATTCCTGCAATTCCTTAGGCGTCATTTAATAAGGAGGGGTCGAAATAGACTGTGCCCTAGAATAACCTTAATAATGAAATTGATTTCTCGCTTAGGAGGCAAGTCGGGTAAATCTTCACGGAACACATCAGAAAAATATTTGACAATAGGAATCTCACTCATACTCACCCGTGAAGGACCCTCATCTATGGTGGTTAAACTGACTAGAATATTGATCTCATTCTAAGTCATCGTCCTGCCTTGAGTTCTCAGTCTATTAGAGGCACTACCCTGAAAGATAATAACATGTTGCCCTGGTATCTAAAACACCACCCTCTTGGCGAAATAGTCAACATGTGCATGGTATGCAACTAGCCAATCCATCCCAAGTATGGCATCAAACTCTAGGTATTCTAACACCCGAAGGTCAACAATGGCCTCAAAGTTACCCAACCTCAACATGCACCCTTACAAATCATATTAGGGTAAATGTGTTCCCTGGCTGCAGTACTCAACATGAGCCAGGTGGTTGCCCTAAGGGGTCTAAGTTCCAATCCATCTACAACATATATAGAGATGGATGATAAAGTAGAGCCAGCATCAACCAACACATATAAGGTAGAATCTAGAATAGAAGTGCTACCTTCTACCAAATTCTTACTAGCCTTTGGATAAGGCTGTGTGATGACGTGTGTTTCCTCGAGTGAGAGTAGTGGTGGGTGCACTGGAAGCTGGAACAAACATAGGGCAGTCATATCGTTTGTGGCCTAGCTAATCGCACTAATAACATATAATTTAACGTCCCTACTCAACTTGATATATCTAGTCTGGCCCATAACCTCTATGTCCTGAATCTCGGCCTCTGCCTCGACCTCTACCTCGGGCCCCATACTAGGTCAATGGTTGCCCCACCGGCTGATATGTCTGAACTGGGGTGGCAGTGATCAGGACTATGGGAGGTGGCTGAATTTGTTCCCCTCTAGACTGTTCCCTTGGGTATTTCCTCTTCCTCGGGTATTTACCTATTCAGGGTCCACCATGATAATCACCCTGAGTTAATGACTGGGGCTGTAACTGCGGCTACATTTGTACAGTGGCACCTTGTACAATCTGGACCATCAAACACTCATCTCTTGCATCAGTCTCAAACTGTAGCGCCTGCCTCTGGATGGTTTCAAGAGTAGCCTTAGTAGATGTCGATGTCACCTACCTAATATTGGCCCTCAGCCTGCGATGGAAGAATCCTATTCTCTCCCTTGGGTTACCCACTAACTTAGATACATAATCCTCAAGTCAGAGAAATCTGTAGGTATACTCCCTCATTAACATATCCTCTTATCATAGGGTCAAAAACTCGACCTTATTATGCTCCCTCACTATCTCAAAAACATAAGTACTCAAAAATAGTTTTTGAAAATGGACCCATGTAGTAATTAACCCCTCTATAGTACCTTCTACCAGATCATGGCTTTATCTTCAAGCATGTGTGTCACAAAAAGTACCCAGTTCTCCTTAGACAACTTTAACATCTCAGTGTTCTTCTCAATATTACGAAGCTAGTTCTCTGTTGTGTCCAAACTCAGACCCCCATAGAACTCTTTGGGTCTTAGATCCAAAAATCTCTTCAAAAGGTGATCATGGGCAGCCTCATTTACTGTCTCACTGGGGCTACTTCTACACGGTCTGCAGCTCTCTTAGGTACAATTGGTACAAGAGGTGCTACTAGCTTAGCCCTCCGTCTCTCAGCCTCAATCCTATCTAGTCTCTCTCTTAATAAGGTTGTCTGGGCTTGAGTAGCCTCAGTAGATGCCCTAATCATAACCTCAAGCCTTTGTATGGGATCCTGCTCGGGCTCAATCGAAGGCGATGGTCGCACTGACTCCAAGATCACATTGTTTCCCACATCGAGGAGGCATTGTGTTTGCATAAAATATTAAACTTCCATCATTTCCCAAATTAAGCAGACCACATGTAACACCCTAGCCCCCGAGACTTTCAATTGGACTTAAACACAATTTTGACAGTGGACTTAACCATACAAGCATCTTGGGCTAGTATTACATTACAAGTGACTCGCACTTGACATTTTAGTTCAATTATCTTATGTCTTAATGTAATTTAAGAGTAAAATCAATTTTAGGAATCAAAACAAATAAGGCAATAACACAAGAGATAAAAGAAATTCATAAACTTTATTAATTTAAATAAAGTGGAGTACATAACTCAATCTTAAAATAAAATTATTACAGTGGAATATTCAAAACTTGGGCTACATGCCCTTACATTCAAATACTAAAACTTTTTAAAAATAAAGAGACTATCATTATTTTTAACGTCTTCATGCATGTGAGAGGAAGGGTGAACACATAGCCTAGTGGATCATTCCATAAACAATTAAGTTACTAATTCCAATCAAAAGTACATCCAAATTCAAACACTTCTAAACAATTAAGCGATTCAAACAACATCTTTGGTTATTGTTGACATTAAGACTAAAAATGATTTTAATTCCTTGATGTTCTTATCAAAGCACTCCACTCTTAGATGGAAAAAACAATTCATCTTGTCGTATTCTATTAAAATATGGATTTCATGTGCACATTCCAAGTACTTTGGGTTACATCCATCCACACACAGTGATAAGGCTCATATACACTAAGTATATGTAAAGAACAATCATTGTATCACTTAGATTACTATGACAATATGAGGTTCATAACTTCAAAGTCTTAATCTTAATTCCCACATATTCATGAATCAAAAATTAGAATAATAAAATTAAGAATAAAACATTCAAAGAGCATGAAAATAATACATAGCATGCTTCATAATTCAAATCAAACCTAGGCATGAAAATTAGGTATGGCATGGTATCATGAATGCTTAAAACTTGCATATATGACAATCTAAATTTAAATCATGATCAAACATGTTGCAATCTGAAAATAAAAGTGTCAAACTAAAAATAATAGATGTAAGAACATGTTAGAAACTCAAACTAATAAAGTAGAAGTGTAGGAAATTCATCCACTTTATGAAGTTTTTTCTCAAAATTTTAGCAGAGGTTCCTTTCTTCAACACTTCTAGCGCTTCAAAGATAACTCAAGAACACTCAATCAAACACTCCAACACTCAAAAATACTTCAAGATCACTCAAGAATAAGAGGGTTGCCAAGAAGAAGGCTAGAACAACTTAAGAGAAAAGTGTCAATTCTTTGCTTTGGGATGATGAATAAGTGTGCACAAAGGGGTTTTATATAGATTTTCAAGAGCAAGGGGGGATAGTTTAGCAAGTTGCTCACAAAGCAACTTTCCTTTACACACTATTCTTGAAACATTTTTCTGCAACTTCTATTCTTGAATTAGAAACTTCTAATCTTGTTCCTTGGGTATTTAGAAAAATTTTTCAACAACTTTTATTCTTGAATTATAAGCTTCTAGTCTTATTCTTAAGGTGTTTAGAAACATTTTTTAGTCCACATGAATTTAAACTAAATTCATATCTCTCATTTGGCCAAGATTTTGGGCCCTTAGCACACACTTTTGGATTCATATAAATTTAATAAAAATTTATAACTTTCGATTGGTAAGGTTTTTCTCATTTTCTTTCCTAATTTAGATTTCCTTAAGGCACACCAAGTAAACAAACTCTTAATTGAGCAAATGAAATGAATTTTGGATGCCTAAACTATTTGAGGTGTTCACTTCACTTCATTTCATTTCATTTCCTTTTCTTGAATTTTACTCCCCTGAGAGATTTTCGAGCAAATTTAAACTTGCTAATTAATTCTGGAAATGAATTGAACATCATTTATCATTTCATTTTATTTAGTACAAAATTTTAGGATATTACACCACAACTTTAAGAGATTATAACAAAAGATAGCTACGTGTTAAGGTAACTATCTCCAAGTGATAGTCTAATCCACTAGGTTCAGATTCTAAATCTTAAAACTCACTAATTCTCAATTACAGTCAAATTTCTCTCATGATATGGCCACTTTTACTCGGTTCCTCTTCCAGTCAATCAAAAGTTAAAAAGTTTTTGTCGATAATTCGAGTGTGCTACTCTAAGTCATTCCTAAATTTCATGATTACTTTGAGGTTCCCAAGGTTAACAACAATTGTTATTCCTTAATTGGAAAACCTTGGGCTCTGATACCAATATTATCGAGACCCCTACCTTAGGGAGAATGACAAATCGACTGGCATAGTGTTCTGACAAACCGACTCCCAAATTAAGCTCGTTAAAACACTATTAAGCCTCTTCACAACACCATACACAACACTAACAGAATAATCATAAGAGATGCGAAAGGAACTAGAACAAATAATTACAGTAATTTTTTTAAGTTAAATAAAAGTCAACTATACATATAGTCTCCTAAATATAGCAATAGCGGAAGTGTCTAAGTCAAAATATCTATAATAATTTCATTACTTCCTATACATCATATTAACTCTCAAACCAGTAAACCAGTAAACCAGTAAACCATGTGAAGAAATCTTACCTAAATAAAAAAGTGTGTTCTACTCAATGACCCCCTTCTTCCCTTTATCCGCAGAAGAAGAACCTAAAATATTAGAGTAGTGAACCAATTTTTTCTATATTGGCTCAGTGAGTAATTTAGCCTAATCTATAACTTAGAACAAGAATTCTATAAAAGAATCTCATGTATGCATGCACAATATTAATAATGCGAACGAATACAACAATTAATGAATGTTAAATCCACAATGCAGTCGTGCAACTTCCATTTTGAAAATAGTTTTAATGTTGAAACTATATGCCGAAGCTCTTAATAACTTATAAGGCAATAATAAATCCACTCAAACGGGTGTACCCGACGGTTAGGCTTATTCTCATATCATAGGGATCTACGAGCTCATACCTCATATATGGCAACCTCAAATACTCTATATGGGAGCCCAATTAATAGACCTACCCAAAACATACCCCTAGGTACAACAACCACTCGTCCTCAATGCTCTACCACATCCAATACCCTAACTCGCACCTAGACCTCAAGATTCGATGCACATTTTCATATTTAAAAACACATTTAAAGATTGTAAGTGTATTTCAGCATATAATACATTTCATTTATGAACAAAATAGCAAGTTAAGTGATAAATTAGAAAATACTACTTACAAGGATGCTCAGCTCCCGATGCTCCTCTAGTGACCGGTCATACCCTGTTGATGTTTGATCCTGTATGATCAATATTGTTTCTTAATATCTACATGAAACTTGGCTCAAATCTGTTTTTATAGTCCTTAGTCAATCTAATGGTTGACACAGTCAATTGTGGTCCAGTTATGTATTTGGTCAACTTTGGTCGATATAATCAATTCTAATCAGGCCTAATACTCGCGAACCTATATGATCGACAGGGTCAACATGGTCAATAAAGTCAATTTGTGCCAATAAGCCCTTAATATTGACCCAAAATACCAAAAACTTGTATTGTCTACTTTATCTCACTTTTGGTACATAATAACTAGCCATTTTCATAAATTTGACGATTCAATACAGTAAATAGGAAAATGTTAATTATTTCCTATATTACACATTTTTTTCAATAAGTATTTCATAATGTTATATAATATTATACAACAATTTTTCCTATTATTTAACATTATTTTATCCTATATACATTTTTATAGTTATTAATTAATCCTTAAATCACATAAATGTGAATTTAATATATCAATTGACCTCCAAAAATTCTAACTTCAGTGTCATTGAGTTCAAAATTTTATTTTAGACATTTTAATACCTGCCAACTAAAATTTCAGTGTTAATGGGTATATCTCCTATATGTCGACTTTCAACTATCATATAAATTCTTAGAGCCTAAATGAGTACAAATAATTTACATATCTATATTCTACTCATTGATCTGAATACAATAATATATCATAGTTTTGGATCACACAATTGGTTAACACTTGTATTGAAAATTACACTATAAAAACTGTAATTCATAATTTTTATAATAATTATGAATTGAAAACAAATAAAAGCAATTTATCCAAAATGTCGAATCCTTGAGAATGGACAGCTTTTCTTTTCCTCTTTTCTTTCCTTTTTCTTCTCTTTTTTTCTTCTTTTTCTTTCTTCTTTTCTTTTTATTTTCTCTTCTTTTTTTTCGTTTCTCTCTCTGTTTTTCTTTCTCTCTTTTCTTCTTCTTCCCAGATGGAAGTGATGAGAACAAGGAATGGATTAATCAACAATTGAAACGCAAGGCTTTATATAGTAATTCATTTGAGGTGAGTCCCATACCATTTAAAAGTCAACAATGAAGGCTCATCTTATCTTGACACATCCTTCAATTATTATCCCCTTAATTTTTTTTTCCAACCAACCATTTCCTAGCCAACTCAGTTATTATTATCCAAATTTATTTTTTCATTATATATATATTCCATATATGTACGCAAGAATTAATATATTACATCAATCCAACCATTCATTTTTTTTACTTAGCTATCACTAAATACTTATTATCATTACTTATTTATTTTATTTCATTTTTGATACATTCATTAAACAATTCAATTGCCATAAAATAATGTATTTTCGTAAAATAATGTATTTTTCATTTATAATTCATTTATTGATACAAAAAAATATGTCGAACCTGTCGAGTCAATCCCAAAAATATGGGTCGTAGCATGGATACCGTGGCAGTAGTCTGACATCATCGTGGGTGTTCTTAACCCAAGGCGAGTCTTGATGCTACTATAGCAGTAGTAAGATAGGATTGAGAGTTGAGTTGAGACTTCACTCTTGAGATAGGATTTCAAATAGGTAATAGGCTTTTTGGCATTACTTTCGATATTCCGAACTGAATGGGGAATACCAAGTAGATTCCTTTCGGTTTTAACGTCAACCTAAACAATTGAACTATTTGAAATGTCTAATTCATATTTTGACTATTATAATGCTTAAGATGTTTTGTGTATGATCCAATGGGCTCTCGAGCTCACCCCACTCACTCTTTTTTAGGTAACCATTGAAGATACTTATAGTGACAAGTAATGTGGAAACAATCATCAGTAGTAGTGTACCTCACAATTATAAGGACGGTTTAAGAAATGGACTTCATTTTCTATTTTCAATTGTAAGGCATGTGACCCACCGTATTTAGTTATATTAGATGTTGGCCACTAGGCCAAACAATAGCTATCTTATCAAAATTTGGCCATGGGGCCCACATATTTATTCTTAATTAAGTCTTTTCAATAATTGTATGATCCGAAGGTTATTGTTAATATATTTCTAAGTCAATTTATTTATGCATCTTTTTGTACTTTGGGATATAGTCTGGTGTAATCAGCAGATGAGATAATTGAGGTGAAAAAAAAGTAATATCCTGGTTCTCGAATAGAAAATAGGAGTGACTGCATACAAATGACGAATGTAAAAGGTTTGAACAGTTTGGAAGCTATGGTGTTACATATATATATATATATATATATATATGTGTGTGTGTGTGTGTGTGTGTGTGTGTGTGTGTGTGTGTGTGTGTGTGCGCGCGTGTGTGTGTGTGTTTTATGTTTTAATTATGTCGTTTGGATGCGAAGATTACAAGTTGAGCTGATAGTAGATAAGTATGGTCCCGAGTAAAGTTAAACATTAAAAGGGAGATGAGTTATCCTATTTAAGAAGGCTAGTTAATTTAATAGACATTGTCTTGCCTCCCGATTGGAGGTTGTCACACCATCTCATACAAGTGATCCGAATCGAAAAAGACACTGAAATTAATTTCTTATAAAATTTTCTGTGAGAAAATTTTAGAGATGAATGAGGTGGTGTCACAGGGCAAAGTATAATAGAGTACAAAGGTGGTATCAGAATTGGATGTGGTTTGCTAATTCGATGGAAGAACCTTCAATCCAAGGGATTAAGACCTTAGGTCTAAGAAAAAGACCATAGGTAAACACTTGGGTGGTCCCAAGGATAGCACAGTGGATCATGAATGAAAACGTGTAGGACATAGGTTATATACTAAAAATGTGTGAAAACAAAACACTTTTTTTGTCAAGACACGAAATCAAGAGGATCTTGTATCTTTGGTTTATACATCATATGGAATGCGTAAGAATTCAGGGTACAGAGGAATCTTGGACTCAGATATTGATGGGTCATGTTTGGTTAATGATCAGTGACTTTGGAAGAGCTTGTGTCGCTATGCTTAGTTGGTATAGGATGGTTAAGTATAGTGAAGCTTGGGAGGCCTTAGTCTTTGAGACATTTGCAAAATTGTTTGGATGTAGTGAAATCTCTGAGTGGAAGCCTATATCGCCCAGCAAGAGTGGTATGGGACGCTCAAACTTAGAGTCATGGATGAAAGCTTGAAAATTTCTCTATGCTATCATGAAACTATTTGATTGAATGATTGTTTGAATGCATGTTATATTTATCTCATGAACATGTGTATCACTTGTTTTGTGATCATGAAACTCAAATCCTATACCTAACAACATTAAAAGACCTTGGAAATCCTCAAACACAACTTAGAAGAATAAATTGATAGGTTGATGAACAAATCGAAAACTTAAAGATATAAATCTAGCGTCATGATAGTATGAATACTTAAGGAAATAGGTATAACAAATGGCATAAGAAAGATAGTTATTATCACAAGTATGAAGGATGGGTTTGTGTACATCTAGATTGATTTGAAATGAGATTATGAGTTTCTTTATTATACTACCTTATCATATACTAAAATGGCATTTGATTTGTAGATAATGGCAAGAACTCGAGGAAACATGACAAGGGCTAAGAACACTAATGAGTCTAGTCAAAGGGATTAGAGGGCACTTGTTGCAGCAACAGCTCTCGTAAGAGCAATACGACTAGAGATGTTGATAGAAATCACTTGATAGGTGGTCCAACAGGTTATGAAGGCTCTATCTCAGAGCAAAATTTGCTTCCAATACGGCCACAACCCCTGCCTCAGGCCCATTAGGCCCCATTGTCAAGTGGTCCAATACCACCGACTAGATTGTCGTAGAAAATAAATAACAAAGGAATTTACTGATTAAGTTTCAAAAGCTGTGTCCGAGTACCTTTGATAGCAAGTCAGATCATATGGTGTAATATCCCAAAAGTCCATAAGGCCTCTACGTCACTAGTGAATAGTTAAAATAAATAATAAATTAAATAAATAAGAAAATAATAAGAATACTCAAAAAATCATACAGAATACTTTCAAACAAACCTAGAATGAATATAAAATTGATATAAATTCAAAAGTATGAGAAATGGCGTTGAGAAGATGTAAAAAATGGTAACTTCACTGGTTACTGTGGTAATAGATTGGCTTACCACGGTAATGCTTGGAAAAACCAAAAATGCATAAAAATGGCATTGTTCTAGTTACTATGGTAATGGAAATCGTTATCACGGTAATGCTATACAAAATCGAAAATTGATGCATTCTGGTTATCACGGTAACCTACCATAGTAATGTGCCAAAAAAACCCTAATTTGGATGTGTTAATCATGCAAATACCACGGTAATTGGAGTTATTACAACAGTAATACGTAAAAATTATAAATATGTGTTATTTGTGCACAGAAACCCTAATTCTCACACATAGTTGCGCAAAAACCTTCCTAGCCGCCATAGACTGACTTTTCTTCTTCCCAAAGGTGTTCAAAAGCATTTCTAATCTATTCAAACCCTTCTCTACTGGTTTCTCAAGCTTAAATTTGCGAAGAACAACATCAACAAGGTGGATCTGAGTTGAAACACGATTCGAAACAATTCGTGTAAAGGTAAATCATGAAACTTTAGCTTGAATCATGATTTTCTATCATGGTTGGACATTTTCTTAAGTATATGTTCATTGCTTGTGAAGCACAAATTGTTTGAAGTGTTTGGAGCCTTGTTTTGGTGAGAAATGAAAGGGAAAAACATGGAACGCTGAGGTATAAAGATTTCCTTTAGTTTGATGTGTGTTTTAAGCTAAATGTGTATGTATTAGAGTGTTAAACACACGAGGAAACCACGAATGGGATGATGCATACATAAGCATTGCATTTGCGGGAAATCTCGTAGTTACCACGGTAACACACACATACACAATCACGAACCCCTTTGGTTACCGCGGTAACTGATTGAGGTAACGTGTTGAAAAACTGGTATGTGCACTAGTTACCACGGTAACATGTATCTTCGATTTCGATGACCATGGTAATGCGTCCCAGACCCTATTGTTCAAGCTTCATGCACAGTTCCGAGTGATTGTGGTAGTACCCTTCTCCACCGCAGTACACAGAAGAAGAACATGATATTACACCCCGGATATTACCTAGATGCATACCAATTGCTATTTAGATTAAGTGGACATTGAATTATGGTTGAAGGATACTGAATTATGATATCAAACTATTATAGTTTGAGGATTCGAATAATTGAAATGAGGATTAGAACATGCAAAACATAACAACAAGTAGAAGTGACTACCTTACTCTCTAGTACTATTTGAATTTTAATACTGAACATGTGATGTGTTTACATTTCTTAAATGCCTAGAAGCATGCTAGGATGTTTTTTATATGATTTGTAAATGGCATGAATGTTAAAATAACATGACTTATATGTCCATGTTTGGTGTTTACAATGCTTTATTAACATGAGATGATTGTTGCTTTATTTATGTTTCTATAAGATGATCAACATGATTACATTATTATACAATGATGCGTTATATATGATGAAATGATAACTATGCTTGTCATGAAATGTTGTTGATATTCAAATAAAGATAAATTAAGAATTGAACCATGTACCGTTGCAGTGGTCCATGGGGGATCACTGTGGGTGTTCTCGCGATAAGGAATGATGGGTTTGTCCCCAATTCTTGATGATAGAACTATGAGTGTGACCCTAGTTCTTTGGTGATGGAGTGATGGGTATGACCCTAATTCTCGGGTTGGGTGATGAGTGTGCCCTTATCTCATTGGAATCTGGCATATAGTATATTTTTCTTGTCTTCTCTAACATGATAATGATAAGAGAACACTAGGATTAGACCCTTCGGGTTTATTAACAACTGATGAACAACTAAATGTTTGAAACACCTAATGTTTGATAAGTGATTCCATGTTCTGTGTTTGATTTAAATAATGTTATTGATGTATTGTGTATGATCTACTAGGCTCTTGAGCTCACCCCACCCTTCCATTTCATGTGATTCTTGAGGCGGTTCATGTTGATAGTACTGCGGGAGTACTAAAGTAGTTATAAACCTCACTGTCGAGGTTGTTATCAGAGTTTTTTTTTGTTAGGTAGTTAGTTTAGACTGGGTGTATGGTCCCCCGAACTAGTTTTAAATTATTAATTGTCTTTATGGTTTAGACTTTGGCCAGATAGGCTATGATTGGAGACTTTAGCTAGAAACTTGTTCAACATTTATTTAAATTTCAAATATAGAAGTTAATGATTTAACTATTGATGATTGCTACATGCTTTCCATGTGTTACTCCTTGGTGAGTCCAAGAGTTTGATTATTTATTTATATGAGTTCTGGTATGTCCATATGATATTGAATGAGAATTGAATGTGAGAAAGTAACGTCCCAATTCTCGGCAGATGATATATGTGCTGACATTTAATGGCGTGTCTTTCATGAGTGACAAATGTGACAGAAACGAAGGACCGAGAATTGGGGCATTAAATATGGCAGCTAGTGTATGGCTTTCCGAGATGAACAAACATCTAAACACTTTGGGGCAACTAGCCCTAGACGATTAGCATTGGCAGTGCATCAATTGATTGGAGCTGCTTATCACTGGTGAGTGATGATCATGAATGACCTTGAGACAGATATTTCGACTATGTAATCGGTAAAAAAAACTCAAAACTAGGAATTTTGGAGTTGTTTTAGTGCATACAAGCACGACTGCAAGTTTGCAGACTTGTAATAGTGGATTACATACTTAGAACAACAAGGGAATGTGAGAAAAAAGCGAAGGAAAAGATATAGAAGAAATCCTTAAGGGAATGACCTTGAATAGGGTCAAAGTAGGTATGAAAACATTAAAAAAAATGAAGTTTTCATATATCTTAGGTTTAGATTGTTTAGGGCTGAAATATTATATTTTTGTGTTCGTATTAACCATATTTGAAAACTATTAGGATATGATTTAGAGTCTAGTGACCAAAAATAAAAACCCTAACTCATAAACACTTACCGAGTGGTTAACCGCATGAAATGACAAAATTATGTGCACCAGAATACGTCATAGCCATGATTTTAGTTTAATGGGTGCATGATAACCATGAATAAGTGATAAAAATAATTAAAACCACATAAAATGGGTCACAAGAAGTTATAATTAATGACTCTTCGAGACTAGAATTGAATTAGTCAAATTTAACTTCAAACGTCAAGTCACCTGGTTACAACTAGTTTGGTATGAACAATGATCGGAGTATTGTATCAAACCCCTTTACTGTAAAGAATAAATAATAGTTGAATGAGACTTAAAAGTCTTATGATGTGGAACAAGACTATAACACCACAAAATTTTGTTGTATAATAAAATAAAACAATTTGAATAAAATAAACTTGGAGAAAATTATGGAAATAATAGTGCAAAAGATTTACAACTCATTGTACGAAAGGGTAGGAAACCCAAAACAAAACATAAAACTTTGCATAGAAAAATTTTACTGGTTACTAATATAATGGAAACCTCCACCGCAATAATGTGTGTCTATCCGAAAAATTCAACGAAAATGCTTTGTTCTAATTACTATGGTAATGTCTTCTTACTACTACGCTAATACATATAAATATACGCAAAAAAGATTATGTAAAGTTTTCAAAATGACTTTGTACATAGACAACTTCTAAAAATATTACTTACTAATACTTGTACGTAGGAAACAAATGAAATAGAAAAGGAAAGAGGTTAGGAAAAATTTCTACCAAGGAAACAGCCTCAAACTTCCTAAACTCAACCCAATTGAGCTTGATATAAGCCCTGCATGAACATCCAATTCTCATCGCTCAAGTAAGTGCAAATCCTTTCTCTTCTTGCTCTCATAGTCGTCTTATTGACACCCCTTCATTCCCTAGCCGTCCTACACAACAATCTTAGTAGTAGGAAGAAGAAAAACCTAAGATACTACATATTAGTAGCAAGAAACAACTTTTGGACGTTCTTTTGAAGCAACCAAAGAATTCAACAGATCAACAAAGGTATAATGACCCTATCTAAGTCTCAAATGCATGGTTCATGGTCTAGAATTCAAGGTATTAGAATGCCAAGGTCATAAGAGAGTAGTGGATGGGAGAAACATGCACAAAAGATACATTTTTCACACTGATTACTGCAGTACAAATCATGGTGATCGCAGTAATGCCATCATTTTCTCTGTTTCTAGGAATTTACACTGATTACCATGGTAATGTACCTATTTTCTACAAAAATCCTTTGGTCATCGTGGTAGCCTACTGCATTAACATGTCTATTTTTCTGTAACCCCCATTGGTTACTGCAATAGCCAACTACAATAATGCAACTTTGTTTTACTAATTCCCACTTATTACCGTGGTAGCCTACCGCGGTAGTGCATCTGGACTTTCCTTTTTTTACTTCTACATATTGATTATTGCGGTAATCATTTCTCTTACCATGATACACAAAAACAAGGCCATATTAAGACTCACCTAACATGATTTTCTTGCACTGTTAAAGACTGTATAAGATAAGAATAATTAGAATATGATTTAAAAGTGTTAGAAACACCATAAGCACCAAGAAAACACATTGATTCTTAATCTTTAAGGTTGAAAGCTCAAGAAGGCTTGAAATAATAACATAAGAATTAAGAAGGATTAAACACATAATGTGGAGATGATTTTCGAGTTCTAACTTATTATTTTGATCTAAATAATGTGTGCATGTATGCTTGTAGTCCAGGACTATATGTTGAATTGAATATACATATTATCCTTGAATATGCATGTTTAGAGTAGTATGATGAATGTATGCTAATATTTGATTTAAAGATGATAGCAATATCATGATCAATGTTACATGAATGACTTGTTAACATGTTGTTTACCATGCTCACATGCTATTTTTTGCCTATTTTATATCCAATTCCATAGGCTATGTTTTGTTTTGGCCATTAAAGAAATATTAATAAAGATAATAACCACGTACTGGCGTTGTGATGAATTTCACCATAACTGTTCCAACCTAAACCCAATTTGCCAGTTATTGATTTTTCTTGATTTGGAACTAAGTGTTTGGATTGACCCCACTTTCCAAATTGTGAACTGGGCATTTAGATTGACTTCACTTCACGGATGAAGGGTTTGAACGTTTGGATTGACCTCACTCCTTAGATTTAGAACAATAAGGTAGATTCTTTTCGATCTTAATGTCAACTGATAAATAAGTAATTGTTTGAATCATCTAATTTGTAAAAGTATTTGGCATGTATATTTTATTTAATTCAAATAATAATTTAAATATTTAGAATAATTTGCTGAGCTCTTGAGCTCATCCCTTTTTCTAACATTTTAGGAAACTATAGATCAGAGGTTACGTGGATAATGAATTACTCTTAGAGTTTTCTTTTTGGATTCATGAATTTTGTTTAAGTCAGGCATGTTGGCCATATTTTTCATTTGTCAATTTTAAAGTTATTTCGTTGTCATAAACTCGAAGGTTTTTAATACTTCTTGAATATTGAGATTAATTTTCAAATAATGATATTTATTTATTTCATTTAAAGATTTCAAAATGTTTTATGTGAAATCTATGTGGGTTATTGTGAACCAAAAAGTCTCATAGAGTTAGGACAAAAACACATAAAAGAACGAAAGAGATTAAGTAACGTTCCCCCTCTTAGGTGGCCTCGATGATGTTGATGTTACATATTGCACGTGATGACAACATATTGAATATTATATTTGACTCGAGGGCATCACAATAATTGAGCCTTCCGAACTAAAAACCAGTTGGTATGGGCTACACAGGGGAAACAGAGAGTTACAAAGGCACTAATAGTCAGTAATGCATATGAACATAACGTATTGTCAAATATAGAGTACAATGACTCATACATGAGTAGATGCCAATCAATGACCAGAAATTATGTGACCGACGATGGAGATACTATCGATTTTTTGGCAAGAAAATGATTATTGTTAGACTCATTACAATTTATTTCAAAATACATTGTCTATGACACACTATAGTTTATAGCTTGTTCTTTGTGTATTTTAAATGCAGTCTAAGAATTTAGCTCAAAATACATTTTCGTAGTTGACGTTCTACAAATCCTTCTATAAATGATATCGATTAAATTACATTATGTGCACTACAAACTGTGCATGCAGAGAACTTGGTGCAAGTGTCAACCACAAGGACAAAATCATTCACATTTTATCAAAGCTCGGTTACCCCTCCTACTTGCAATAATCATTTTTTTTTAATTTTTAGCTTTAAGCTCACACCAAGATTATTTTAGGTTAAATGAGCCAACCAGACCAATTTAGGTTGACTAATCACCTGCAAGATTTCATAAGTTTGACCCATTACATATTGGATTTCAAGAAGACCATGTGCTAGTTGAAAAGAAAATGTCATATGTAGACATTGTTAAAGAAGAAAATGTGATAAGAAAAGGTAGAAGAGAGCATGGGAGAGGGTGTGGTCAAGGTACAAAGGCAACTAAAGAGAGTCATGATGAGATCTCGGATGTTGTTCATCCTTCATAGCCACCACCATTGCAGCAATACAATAGATATTACTCACGCCTAACAAACAACATCATTGGCTTCTGTGTGGAATCGAGGGATGTCTTATTCACATATTTTGGACTGAGTTTCAAGTTTTGTCATAATTTGATGAAAGAAGTTGTGTTGTATTTTCAATAAGGTTTGAAGTTGTATTGTAATTTGGTTTGGAATGGTATTGAAGCTTTATTGTAATTTGGAAACTAGTATTTGTTTTGATATGAAATATATAATAGGCATGTGTACGTTCTAATCATTTTTGTTTGCAATTATGAAAATCTTATAATCTCAATAGTAAAAAAAAAAGTGTGTTTTATAAAATAAATTGATGTACTGAAAGAAAATTTCTAACTTCTTTGGTTTTATTAAAAACTAGAACTTTAGTGGGATAGTAAAAATTTGTATTTGAGCTTTGAAAATTTTTTTCAGTGCTTTTATGAGCTTGCAGAGGGTATTATAATAGGTTTGGAAGTGGTATTGTGAAAAATCTCTCGTTGTTTGGTCTCTATGAATTGAAACAGGTTTTCAAGTTCATCAGTTTTCATAAAAAATTAGAACTTTGGTAGGATAGCCAAATTTTTATCTGGTCATTGGAATTTTTTTTGTTACTTCATAGAGTTTGTAGGAGGTATTATAATACATTAGAAGCAGTCCTTGAAAAAAAAAATCTTTGGTGATTTGGCCATGATGAATCAAAATATGTTTCTAAGTTCTTCAATTTTTATTAAAATTTGCACTTCGATTGGATAGTCAAATTTTAATTCGAGCCTTGTAAATTTTATTCTCACTTCCAGTAGTTGGTGGAAGGGTATTAGAATATATTAGAAGTGTTCTCGTGAACAAAAAACCTCGTTATGGCAAATCGAGACAAGTTTTGAAGTTACTTTTATTTTCATTAAACTAAAACATTGATAAGATAATCAAATTTTAATTCAAGCCTTGTAAATTTTATTGTCACTTCCAGCAGCTCGTGAAAGGGTATTAGAATATATTAGAAGTGCTCTTGTGAACAAAAAATCTCGTGAAAGGGTATTAGAATATATTAGACGTGCTCTTGTGAACAAAAAATCTCGTGGTTTGGTTATGGTAAACCAAAACAAGTTTTTAAGTTACTTTGATTTTCATTAAACTAAAACATTGATAGGATAGCTGAATTTTAATCTGAGCCTTGAAAAATTTTGCTATCACATCTTGGAGTTCGTGAAAGGGTGTTAGAAGATCTAGAAGTGGTTTCGCAAAAATACCTCACGTGGTTTGGCCACGATAAAACAAAAATGGTTTTTAAGTTCTCAAGTTTTCATTGCAAATTAAAACTTTGACGGGATAGCCAAAGTTTGATATGAACCTCATAAAATTTTTCTATAGCTTCTCAGAGTTTGGGGGAGGGTATAAAAATATGTTGTAATTGGTCCCATGAATAAAACTTATTGTTGTTTTGCTAGACTACTTCCCATGCATTCTAAAATCCTCCCCCAAACTTGTGGAAGTGATTAAAAAATTTTTGAGGCTTGGATCAAAATTTGACTATGTTATTAGAATTCAAGTTTTTAATGAAAACTGAATAACTTAAAAACTTATTTTGGTTTATTGTATAGGTTTTCACTCAACACAACTTCCAATGTGTTTTAATACCCTTCCACGAACTCTCCAAAGTGATAAAAAAAATTTCAAGGCTCGAATAAAACTTTGACCAACCCATTATAATTCAAGTTTTTAATGAAAACCAAAGAAGTTAGAAACTTATTTGGGTTCACTGTGCCAAAACTGCAGGGGTTTTTCACGCAAGACCACTTCCAGCATATTTTAATACATTTCCAAGAATTTTAAGAAGTAATAGAAAATATTTTCGAGGTCTAGATCAAAATCTTGACTATCTTACTAGAACTCAAGTTTTCAATAAAAATCGAAGAACTCATAAACATGTTTTGGTTCACTTTGACCAAATACAATGAGGGGTTTCCAAGCGAGACAACTTTCAACATGTTCTAATATCCTCTCATGAATCCCAAAAGTGATGAAAAACCTTTTCAAGACTAGAATTCAAGTTTGTAATAAAAATTGAAGACTTAAAAAGATTGTTTTTGTTTACCATGGCCAAACTGCAAGGGGATTTCAGGCGCGACCACTTCCATCATGTTATAATATCCTTCAACGAACTCCCAAAAGCGATGAAAATTTTTTTCGAAGCCTAGATTAATATTTAGCTATTACATTATAATTCAAGTATTTAATGAAAATCAAATAATTTAGAGACTTGTTTTGGTGCCAATGGCCAAAGTGCGAGGGGTATTCACACAAGACCACTTCTAGCTTGTTTTAATAACCTCTCATGACCTCGGGGAAGCGGCAGAAAAATTTTTAAGGGTTGAATGAAAATTTAGCTATCCCACTAGAATTCAAATTTTTAATTAGAAGCGAAATACTTAAAAAATTGTTTTGGTTCACAATGGCCAAACCACAATAGGTTTTTTACGCAAGATCACTTCTAGCATGTTTTAATACTCTCTCGTGAATTCAAGGAAGTAATCAAAAAGGTTTTTGAGCCCCAGATCAAAATTTGGTTATCTCTCTAGAATTCATGTTTTTAATAAAAACCGAAGAAATTAGAAAACTATTTTGATTCACTATGGCCAAACTGCGAGGAGTTTTCATGCAAAACCATTTCTAACGTGTTCTAATATCCTTCCATGAACTTTTAAAAGAGATGAATTTTTTTCAATGTCTAGATTAATATTTGGCTATCTCATTAGAATTGAAATTAGAAAGTTTTTTGGTTCACCATGGTCAAACTGTGAGGGTTTTCAAACGAGACCATTAGCGTGATCTAACATCCTCTCACGAATTCTTGAAAGTGATGGAAAAAATTTTCAAGGCTCGGATCAAAATTTAGCTATTCCACCATAATTTAAGTTTTTAATGAAAACTTAAAAACTTAAAAATTTGTTTTGGTTCACCATGGTCAAATCGCAACAGGTTTTCATGTGAAACCATTTTTAGCATGTTATAATACCCTCCCATGCACTTCAGAAAGTGACAAAAAAAATTTTCGAGTCCTGAATCAATTTGGCTATCCAATTCGAATTCAAGTTTTTAATGAAAATCGAAGAACTTAGAAACCTATATTGGTTTACTATGGCTAAAACATAAGGGGTTTTCACGTGAGATCGCTTTCAGCATGTTATAGCCAAATTGATGAACTGTAGAAAGCGACACAAAATTTTTCGGGGACCAAATTAAAATTTAATTATCTTACTAGAATTCTAGCTTTTAATTAAAATTGAATAACCAGGGAAAATTGTTTTGGCTCACCATGACCAAACCCCTGGAATTGGTGGAAAATTGAACTTAGAAAACTTTTTTCAAATTTTTTTTTGTCACTTCCTAAAGTTTGTGGGAGGGTATTAGAATACATTAGAAGTAGTCTTGTGTGCAAAACCTTGTGGTTTGGCCACAATGAACCAAAATAATGTTTTAAGTTTTTCAATTTTCATTAGACCCTTGAATTCTAATTAGATAGCCTAATTTTGATCAAAGCCTCAAAATATTTTTCAGTCATTTCTGGGAGTTCATAGAAGGATATAAAAACATGTTAGAAATGATCTTGGATGAAAACCCATCACAGTTTGGTTGCGGTAAACTAAAACAGTTTTCTAAGTTTTTTGGTTCTTATTAAAAACTTGAATTCTAGTGGGATATGCAAATTTTGATTTGGGCCTCAAAAATTTCTTTTTTGTCACTTTCAACAATTAATCAGAAGATATTAGAATATATTGAAAGTGGTCTCATGTGAAAATTCCTTGCGGTTTGGTCAAAGCAAACTGAATCAATGTTTAAATTACTTGTTTTTCATTATTATAGTAGGATAGCCAAATTTTGATTTGGGCTTCGAAAATTTTTTTATCGCTTATGAGAGTTTGTGGGAGGATATTAGAATACGTTGGAAGCGGTCTCATGTGAAAAATTCTTGTGGTTTGACCACAATATATCAAAATAAGTTTTTAAGTTATTCAATTTGAATCAAAATTTTGAATTTTAATGAAATAATCAAATATTGAGTCGGGCCTCAAAGATTTTTTTCTGTTGCTTTTGAGAGCTCGTGCGAGGATATTAGTACGCACGAGAACTGGTTATGTGAAAAAACTATTGTATTTTTAAACATATTTTGTATGGAAGATGTTTTTATAAACAACGCCTAAAGATACATTCGATGCAAAATTAGTTTATATTGAAGACACCTTTTAGTAAAAGGGTCAATATTGGAAAATTAATTTATTTTATAATTTTTTTAAGAATGCCACTAAATGCACCCCTTAAGTGGCTCACTTCACCCCACCATTTAAATCACATTTTATCCCTCTATAAAATGACTATATTATCCTTTATTAAACACCCCACTTATCCCCAAATACCCTCATTCACCCCATCCTACCCCACTAATGGTCCCACATCTCACTTCACCATCTTCGGCGAGCACTCTCTCACATTTCGACTACTTTTCTATGAGGTTTGTATGCTATTTACATTATGTAACCCATTTTAAGATTGTAATGATGAAAAAATGTAACAAACTAATGTCGTTTTCATTGATTTGGTTGTTCAAGCAATATAGTCGTGAATGAGACATATTTCGAGCTCTGTCTAGTTAAAAATGATGTTTTCGAACAAGATTTTTCGTGCTCTGTCTTGGCCCTGCGTGGCCGGGACTCATGTAAAGAGTCTCAATTAGAGATGACCGAGACTCTTACAAGTATATCAAAGTAAGTCTTGGCTCTGTCTGGCCGAGACTCACATCGTGAGTCTCAACTCTGTCTGGCCAAGACTATGTCTGTTGCATTCGGTTCCTATTTTTTTCTGTTTCCTTGACTAATTAATATTTATTTTGATAATTTTAGATTGAAGAAAAACACACCAATATAATTATTGATTATACAGAGCAATTTACATCGGCAGGATCATTTAGGTCAAGGTAGAAGAGCAAGAGTAAATCTTGCTTGTGAAAGATGTGGGTCATACAAGAAAGCACCCAAAAGGCAATGTGTTGATTGTGAAGAAAAAAGTCAAAGGAAGATCAGAGACAGGGATGAAGAAGTTTGGTTGTCCCTTTTTGTTGAATGGAAAGAACGTGAGTGAGGGTATAAGAATTTAAACTGTAGCATGTGGTACTTACAATCACCCGTCAGCAAAATACCTTGAAGGTCACTCATATGTTGGTAGGTTGGATTGTAATACCCCAGAATTTTGTCAAATAATTAAATAAATTAATTTCAAAATTCTTTTGGGTGCAAATTGTGGGATAACACGTGAAAAATAAAGTAAATTAGAGTTATTG
>JAJIYU010002109.1:0-31840 GCA_030144865.1 Tinospora cordifolia | reverse complement strand
AAAAAAAAATTGTTTCTTTCTCTGAAAAAAAGAAAGATACTAACAGTGTACTGACTTTCATGTGTCCTCCGGATAATTCCATTGTAGCTGTGGTCGTCATGACTATCCGATTGGGATGTTTGGTGCGAAGTAGGTCCTTGCAGCGTCGGTATAGCGTGGCTAATCGCCGGAGCTGGTGGTGGGTCTGCTGCGGATCTTCTTTCATCTCTCTATGCATTTATCTGGCTATTTTTTTTTTCTCTTTCTTGCTTTCTTCTTTCTTCCCGATTACAAGTGGTGTTAGATATGTATTTAATGAATGACAGAGACAAGTTCCTTTTTTAAATCTTTAAATTTATATATTAATTTTGCCTCCCTAGAACAGTAGTTTCTTTGTGTTTTCTCATTTTTTTTAATCTAAAATTTTGGCTTCTCATGTTATGTCAGTATACATCCCGACACTTTAGCAAGATTAATCCATTGTACAACCTTTCCAAGTAAACATGACATATAAGGTGGACACAAGATAAATCTATTAACAGTTTTGTGTGCCAAATTATTTTAAGGATTGGATGAGACTAAATAAAATAAGATAAATTAAAATAAATAAACTTATTTAAAGTTGCTGGTATATCGACGCTACTACATTTATTTGAAGTTACTAATATATTGAAGCTGATATTGTCAATGTATTCATAAAATATTTAAAACACAGAATTTAAATTATAATGTTTTCTTATGATGCATTTAAATGCTACAATATATTTTTTAGCACTCATGGAGATTAATAAAAAAAGGCATAAAATAAACAAAAAAAAAAATCATAAATTGCCATCCTAATTTCGTCCCAACGAATGAAATGTCACGAAAACAAAAAGAACAACTTCTGGATATTAAAATGGAAAGAAGAAGAAGATAGAAGAACAATAAATAATAATTAAGATGATTCTTGTTGCATTATTGAATTGCTTTTATTTGAAGAAAATAAAGATGAAGTTAGTACAACCCTTTACATGAGAGTATTTTTATCATTTTACGTTACCAAAAGAGTTCATAATTATTTATTTATGTAGTCCACAATCCCTTTTTCCAAACCTAAGCTTGTGGAGGGTCTTTTTTCATAAATTTCCCCTAAAATTCAGGTGTTTTTGAACTTGGCAGGGAAACGACTCAACACCGCTGCCTATCCAAATAAAATTTAAAAGAAAAACATAAAAAACAAGAATTAAGAACTCAGTTACCAGCTAAGAAAGGTTTCTGTAAGCTTTGTAGTATCAGAATCACCCCCGGATTCCCCTGTCCGTATATGTACCAATTAATTAGATTCCAAAGTTTTGCAATTTTCAATAACAAAAAAAAGCATTGGGATTAACTAAATCAAACATCAGCTAAACTAAACGTGCCTCCTGGACAATGTAAAAATTCGAAAACCAAGCTTCTTGGATATTCGAATATGCGCTCGAATTAACCTTCGGAGACATCCGCCTCGGTTCAGCGCCACCCTCTTAACCACAAGCATTCATAGGGAAGAAGGAATTTTCATTCTATGACGCTTCTTCAGTCTGTTCAAAGAATTTTTCTTCATCACCTGCAACTTTGTGCTTCATTTCTTGATCTGATGCATCAAGCTTTTCAATCGCAACTATTTTTCATAAGATACTCTACAGACTCTAATTAGTTTTTCTTTATTTTGATCATCAAAAGTTAGTGGATTTCAGAAATTTTGCTCTTCTACTTTTAAGATAAAAATATAAAACTAACTAAACTAATTTATAAGTCTCCTTAGTATGCTACTTCCTTGATTTCTAAATCAAATTACAGAGGATTTCCAGTTTTTTCTTGACTTTTTATTTCTATTTCTGTCTTGTAAGGAGACAGGAATCTCTGACAGATATCAGAATGTAACAATTTCTAGCTGTCTGTCAAGCAGGAAAGACCAAAAAATGTATAGAAGTAGAAAATAACAGTATGTTATTAAAACAAAATCAACTACCTAGAGTACCCATTAGTAATCTGATCTGATTGTTTATCCCTGTGCTTCAGTATTTCATAGTGCTAAAGTATACAGAGGAAGCTTACTTGACACGGTTGTCATGTCAACCGAGGAGCAGAGGGTGGTGGTGATCCAGGATGCATCGAGAGAGATTAGTTTGAGCGCAATATCATGGGTTCTCCATTGCTTATCCTTGAAGCCTGGAGATAAACTCACACTTCTAGCAGTTCTTCACCAGGTTAATAATCCTAGTACGTTACCTAAGAAGGGATTCGTTCAACGATGTAAGAATTTATGCTTTCTCTAGAGAAAAATAAGAAGTGTAAAATTGGGAAAGAAAGAAAAACACAAGCAGTGAAAAGTATGGCACCAAAAGCATAAAGAAAGCAACAAAGGAAGCATAGACTGGGCACTAATGAACTGTTCTATTGTTATTCCCTTTACACCCATTTTACTTTTATTTCTTATTCTCCAGTGGGCTTCAAGAGCAAAGTTGACTATGATTCAATGTTTGGAACAAACCATGAAGTTGTAGAAAAAGAAGTTGCAAGGAAAAGAGAAGAATATAAACAAAATGGAGAGATCATGAAGATATCAGAGGAGTATACCACACGGAAGGTAATAAAATGCTATGAACTGTGCCATGCTTATTGTTTCATAATTCCTCTAATAATAGTCTAAGTCCAATAATCAAAATGCAAGAAATTTTAGATGAGCTCTGAAGTAAGGCCCCATAACATACATAAAAAAAAAAAAAGGAAAAAGAGAAATTTCGAAAGAAAAATTAATTTTGCCTATTTGGTTGCTAACATGTCTATGCTGTGCATGATAATTTCAGATAGAATTTGATGTAAAAGTTGTTGCGGGACCTTCTCCAAAAGAGATTGCTCTGCAAGCATCAAAAGATTTGAGGGCAACATGGGTAATACTGGACAGGTTCGAAACATTGCAAATCATTTTGTGGTTATGAACTTATCACAATAGGTTAACTGCTAAAGAAATTTCTCATTGGATTTGCTAGAATCAATTTCTGCAAAGAAATGATATGTAATGCCACAAATTCACCAAAGAAGAAGAAATTAAAGAATTTGACATATTTCATCATGAAATCCAACATTCCTAAAATTGTCTTTAGATAGATGTGTTTCAATCACATATCGGATGTAAGGTATATTCAGCATTACAATAAGCAGGCAACAAATCAATGGATGGACACAATCTACTGAACCTTAGCAGCAGCTGCTTCCTTTTATCAACAACTCCATTGCCTTCCAAGATAACTGATCAACTCTTCCCAGATTTTTTTTTTAGCTACAGCGACTGATTACAATATGATGAACAATGAAATCTATTGGATTTTACCTTTTGCTCTAAGCATCTGACTATTTTGAATGGGAAATATTTCTAACTAGTCAATTCTAAACTTTTCTCATTAATGTTCTAAAATTTATACTGGAATGCTTCATTTCTATTCTATTCTTAGTACAGGCAAATGAAGAAAGACAAGAAATATTTTATGGAGGAGCTCTTGTGCGGAATATCAAGAGTGAAACGTGATAACAGTGTCGAAAAGTTAAGAGGACCCAGACTGCCAGAAACAAAAACTCATGCTGATGAAAGCCGGATCATAAATGTCACATACGATGAAATGCTACCAGGATCACCAGAGGAAGAAGATCTGTTCAGCTTGGAAATTTCTCCCAGAAGTATCGATCTAACACATCTCTTTCCTCACAAGTAAATAAAATGCTCATTTTTTTCAAAAATTTCACCAAAGCACAAAAGATATAAAGCAACTTGACTTTGGACAGTGCGCCTAACCATTCTTTCTGTTACAGAAGCTACCCTGCTATGCTCTTGCTTTTCAGCAAACTTTTATAAAAATCTAGAGAGAGCAAGGTTTTGATACAACTAAATGCAAGCTTTTATTTTACAATTCCAGTCACAATTTTAATTAGTCACAGTAAATACAACAGTACTGCCAGTTAAAAAACTATTAATTATTAATATAGAAAATGATACACCAGGCCTTGATTTCCCAAGAAGTCTGATTTACACTCTAGCTATCTAGGTATAATATATAATTGAATGTGTGTGTCTTAAAGAGGGTTGTCCAAGAATAACTCATGCCCTTGTTTGAGAGTTTCAAGGATCTCAAGAGGCCATTTCAGAGGAAGAACAAAAGCGGAACTTCAAGCATGAGGCGTTCGATGATTCCATTTGTGCAGTCTGCAACAATAGACGACCAAAGATTGGATGCAAGAGGGATTTTACTTACGCGGAGCTTGATGAAGCAACAGCTGGGTTTTGCAAAGATAATTATCTATCTGAAGGTGGGTTTGGTTTTGTTCACAAAGGCAAGCTAAAAGATGGTTTAATGATTGCTGTCAAGCAACATAAAGATGTGAGCTTGCAAGGGGAAAAAGAATTTAAGTCAGAGGTTTATGTCCTAAGCAAGGCCAGACATAAGAATGTAGTCATGCTGCTAGGATCATGTTCTGAAAGAAATCACAGACTGCTGGTTTATGAGTATGTCTGCAACGGTTCGCTAGATGAACACCTATCAGGTAAGACCTATCTCCTGGTTCGTTATGGTTTTACTCCTGCATCATATTTAACCTTGGCACCAGGAAAAATAGAATTTTAAAACAATCACTCACAAGATGTTAAAACAATCACTCACTAGATGACTGTTCTTCCACATTGTACAAATAAACAGTTGATCTGTACGATGAAGTCAAAAGGTGCTGGAGCCTAATTGAATGAATTTGCTTAATGATGCAGAGAATAATGTGAAACCTTTGAGTTGGACAGACAGAATGAGAATAGCAATGGGAGCTGCCAGAGGTTTGAACTATTTGCATGAAAACAATATCATCCACAGGGACATGAGGCCAAGCAACATTCTTGTAACCCACGACCACGAACCACTGGTAAAACAACTCAACCAAGATGCTTTCAAAGCGTAGAGATGAACCTTAAAATGCAACATGGAGGTCTTTTTTATGCCTATTTTCTTGATATTGCACGTATTAGCTTGGAGATTTTGGACTGGCAAGAACTCAACATGGAGAGATAGACCACTCCACAGAGAACAGAGTGGTTGGTACATTTGGTTATTTAGCACCAGAATATGCGGAAAGTGGAAAAGCATCTACAAAGGCTGATGTTTACTCCTTTGGTGTGGTTTTGCTAGAGCTGATCACCGGTTTGAGAACCACAGACAAGAAGCTTGAGGAAAAGAGTCTCATTGCATGGGTAACAATTACAATATAATTCTCCTCATTCTCATGATTATGAACAATCTAATGGCAACAAAATCTCCAAACAAACAGAAAATTAATTATCAGAAATAACTCGTAGCATGACAAAAACCTGGGATTATTCTTGAAAGATTTACCTAATCCGTACATGTGCAATGCAGGGTTGTATTTCATTTGCTCATACCCATTATTTGATGATCTAAATTTCGTGGAGGTGACTATCACGAATGATATCTGATCATTCAATATGCTTAATTATTAACTCATCCTCAGATTCCCTACAACTATAGTAAAAGAATGAGGAAATTATTTAAATTTGTTTACATCTTGTCAAGTCTCAGGATTTCCCAGATAATTTCACCCATAAATGATGCTTATAAAGAATTCTGCATCATATTCTTTCAGGCAAGGCCACTTCTGAAAGAAAGAAACTACCCAGACTTAATTGATCCAAGGATACTTGACTCCCATGATGTTCACCAACTCTTTTGGATGGTTCTAGTAGCTGAGCAATGTCTCCAAATGGATCCCGACAAAAGAATATCCATGGATAAGGTAAGGTTTGGTTGACTAGTTCTTTTTCAACAGTAGATACAACAAAAAGTAAAATGAACTAACAACAGTTAATAGTCGCCTGCAGTAGAAGAGATATTGCCGGTTCACTACTTGACATGGAAGTGGGGCTAAAAAGACGTAGTAAGATGTATGTTTTCCTTTCATACACACAAAGATTATTTCCATTAAATATGGAATACGAAAACTAAAGTTTACTTGGAATTTGAAGTGTCTATTGTAATGTTGCGTTGCGTACTTGAAATGTACATATCGGGAGGTTGGATATCATGCTAAATTAGCATTTAGACTCCTAATCTCAAAAAAGAAGTGGGCTCAATTAAAAAAAAAATGTATCAATTCAACTAAGCAAATAGAAGGTTTCAACAATGAGACTGGTACAATTTAAATACCACCCAGTTAAGCAAGAATAACACTTGTACACATTCCTTTTCAATTTATTATAATCTGTTTTTGGAATAATGACAACAATCATCTTCCCTGTAATGATCTTTTGCAGTGAAAATTTAGTTAAACAAGTTTCAACACTACTTTTTTCCCCCTCATAATGCTCTGAAGTAAATCATGTGATTGTGTGATGTCATTCCAGGTTGTGAACATATTGACAAGCATAATGCTTGGGGAAACAGTTCCCTCTATAGATGACTTCTCAACAAGTTCCAACGTATCACAAGGTGACGAAGAAACTGTGGAACAGCATACCCTTAGCACAGAAGTACACTCATCCAGTAGCATAAGTCACACAAGTGCACTTTTTTCATCAGAATATTCAGAACATACCCTTTCTACAAAATCATCAAGCCCATCCACAATATCAAAATGGTCAATTTCAAGCAGTGGAAACAATTCCATGAAGGAAGTTGTTAAAAAATCACGAAACAGCAAACGGCACATACCTTACGGTGAGATGTTAGATTGATTATGCGTTGATGAGTTGAGTCATGATAATAGTTTCATGCAAAATTAGTGGTGAAAAATTATATTGAAGAGTTTTTTTCATATCCAAAAAGATCATTTGATTTTTTCTTTAAACGATTATTTTATTTTGGGGTGGAGAATCTGTTATTATTTAAGTGGCCCGGCCCCCTTTATTTGTCCGTTGGCCACCTAGCTTGTTCTTAAATTTTAAGATTTGGATAGAGTGAGTTTGCTGTAGGGGAAGCATGTATTTTTTAGATCTAAAGAATCCACACAGCCAACATAAAAAACGCTTTAATGACAGGGGCGCTTAGGCATAAAGGGCTTGAAAGCAACTAACTCCTACATTAGCTACTAAACTAAATATGCACAGTTCTACATGGAACTAAAATTCAGAAGTATATGAGACTTAGGCAAGTGTAGTATGGTCATATTGTTATGGGGTTGAAGCCATTTAGGTTTTTTTCCGTGTAACTAACAATCAACTCTTAAGTGCTTTAATAGGAGAAAACAATTTATTACTAATAATATAAGAATGATTTCCCCTTTACTTACATTAAGGGGGTAGGGGGCCCCAACCATTACAAGATAAGTATTGATGAGTCATTTAGGTTTCGTTGTGTGCCTTATTATTATCCTAAGTTCTAGTTTGATTGCATCGTAGTGTGCTAACTCTTTTCTAAATGCACTACTCATTTACAAAGGTCTTCCACTCATTCTTAGCCCCTTTTTCATCTTGTGAGAATTTAGATTCTATAGAGAAAGAGGGGGCCTAAGTTCAATGGTGCACAGATGACACACCTATCTAAAAATATTCACCCCAGTCATACACTTCTATGCTTCTCACATAAGGTGGAATATAGGATAATTCACAGCTAAGAAGAATATCCCTCATTTGGAAATAATAGACCAAAAATTCATATCACTAGTATTTTTAGCTACTAGTGATATGACCAAAAATTCACACCAGGCTGTCCTTTTTAAGTGTTTTTAACTACTTAAACAGTACTGCAAAAGCAAAATTAATCTTGTCATCTGATGCACCCCAAATTGAAGAGATGCAAAATTCAAGTTCAAGAAGATAAAAGAGAGAAGATCTGAGAATTGCTTTACTTAAATTAATGTAAATGAGCAACAAATAACCAATTTGAGAAGGCTAAACTCTCCAAAAATGGCTCTAATTAACAGTCTGATCAATACAATGGCACCACACTCTTTAAGCACAAAACAATAGTGGCTGAAGCAAGCAGAAACAACTCCACATCACATTTTTCAGTAACAAACTCTCACTTCTCAATTTGAACACTATTGCCAGAGCTCATATCTTGCTGCCACCAGTGATTCTTTTTCTTGTATCTTCTAGAACAAGTCTGTAATTAGAGGTCTATCATTACCACACTGCGAGGTGCACCTTGTCCACTTAACAAATACTTCAATAGAACCAGCAACGAGATGTGCCCCCACTGCCTCATCAGGTTCACTTAACCACTCCATGTCAATATCCAACAACAGAGAAACAGGCTGGCACTGTTCAGCACTGCCTAAAGCATGTTTCAGCCGGGAAATGTGGAAGACTGAAAAGTTGCAGTTGGAAGAAGCTCCAACTTGTAAGCAACTGGCCCAACAGGCCAAACGACATTGAAGGGGCCAAAGAACCGGGGCAACAACTTCTCATTCAGTTTGTGAGCCAAAGAGTGCGAGTGACATGGACAAAATTTTAAATACACCATGTCACCCTTCTCAAAAGCCAATGATCAATGTAACTTGTTAGCAGCTGCCTACATTTTGGACTGAGCACAAGAAAGATGGCATTTTAATTCCAGTCAGATGGCATCACGCTCCCGAAGTTGCTGCTCATGTGTTAGCTACACTAGTGCATTGGGAACCAAACCAAAGTCGAGGGGGATGCTCATGTGTTAGTAGTGTGAAATGTCGTATTGTACCAAAATTCCACCCATGGCAGCCACTTGCTCTATTGATGCAATTTGTCTCATGAAAAACATTGAGGGTGCAGAACGTGGCAGAGGAATTGGTGAGTCAAAAGAGAAAGGCACGCATCTTGAGACATTGGTTGATGACTTCCAATTGCCCATCAGATTGAGGGTGATAGGCAGTGCTGTGGCTGAAGGATGTTCCATGTAGTTCGAACAGTTCTGTCTCTAAGTGCTGAGGAACACCTCATCTCTATTGGAAACAACTGACCTTGGCATACCACGCAATTGTACCACTTCTTTGATGAGAACTGAGGCAACAAGTTGGGCACCAACTTGTTGCCTCATGTAAGCACTTTTACTCAAATCTGTCCATCAAGACTAAAATAGAATGGAACCTGCCTGATGTAGGCAATCCTTCAATAATATAAACTGCAAGATCTTCCTAAATTTGGTGTAGTATAGGAAGAGGTTGTAAGAGGCCTGGAGGAGATCACGCTTGATAATTGTTTTACTGGCAGGTGGTATGTTGCACCACAAACAGCTTGATATCAGTTTTCATATCCAACCAATAGACATCCTCTGCCAAGTGGTTCTATGCTCTAAGGAAACTGAAATGCCCACCAACCACACTGTTATGGTGCTTCGTGTCAGCTAATAGGAACAAGGGTGGAATCTTTTGGTAAAACAAATCTGCACTTGTACAACAAAAGATCAAGCTGTAAGGACATTTTGAACAAGAATCACCATCCGACTGCACTTCTTTTCAAATTTGAGTTAATCATGAATCTGTTGTCATTCATCATTAATTTTAGCAACATCTAGGATTCAAAGAAAGGTTACAGCTGCAAGAGAAGGCTTCACTGTCTCATGAAGACCTGAAAGAGCTTCGGCAGCACAATTTTCAAGGCCGGGCTTACACTGAATTTCGAGATCAAAGACAATGATCTTTTAAAAGCCACTTTTGGTATTTGGATTGAATCGTACGCTGCTCCGTTAGATATTTAAGGCTCCGTCTTTCAGTACAAATTGTAAACAGGCTACTAAACAAGTAATGCTTCCATTTTCAAATTGCCAAATCCTTGGCCATCAACTCAAGTTCATAAACTGGTTTGAGCCAATTTCTAGGTGACAACAATTGGCTAAAATATGCAATCGGCCTAGTACTTTGCATCAAACAGCCCCAATTCCAAACCCAAAGGCATTCATTTCTAAGATAACGGGTAGAGAGAAATTTGAACAAGTGAACACTGGAAACGTAGTCTTAGCTTCCTTCAACTTTTAAAATGCTTGCTCGGACTCGTCATTCCAATTGAATAAGTCTCTCTTCAATTGCTAAGTTAATAGCCAAGAGATTTCATTGCAGCACTTAACAAGACACGATAATAACCTGTTCACCCCACAAAAAACCCTGAAGTGCCCATATTGAGGTTGGGTTGCGCCAATTAAGCATGGCTATCTAGCCTTGATCAGCTGATACACCGAGTCAACACCCAATGCCCAAGGTATTTGACCCACAATAGGCCAAAAATGCAACTTTTTGCATTAATGTGTAGGTTATTGACTTCCTAAACTGTAAACATTTTTTGAGGGTGATGTTCATGAGTTGCCGAGTCCTTGTTCTAGATTGGAATGTCACAAAAATATATCAAAACAAATTTATGCAAGAAATCCTGAAATTCCCCAATTATGAGTGATGCAAAAGTCGTCGAAACACTGGTGAGAGTGAAAGGCATCACTAAGAATTCATAATGATTCGTGTTTAAAACGCAATCTTTTGGCACATTGTCCATTTTCATCCAAATTCGGTGATCAAACTTCAAGTCCAACTTGAAGAATATTGCAGCCCCATATAATTCCTCAAGCAATTCATTGACCAGAGGAATAGGAAATCAAGTAGGGACATCTTGTTTAGTGCCCATTAGTCCACACAACTCCCATCCTTCATTTTTATCTACAAAATAAGGCTTAAAAACAGAGTTGTACTATGTTGTATGAAGCCCGCTGCAAACATCCCCTTCACCCAATCTCTCAATTTCATTCTTCTAGAAATATGAGTCGTGTCCAGTGTCAAAACGATTGAAAGATCTATGCCTCCAGGTGGAGAAGGTCGGAGATGTGGAGCCAAGACCTAAAGAAACTGATGCAGCAACTGATCTCTCCATACTGAATCAAGGGAGCCATCATTCTTACTCAAATTGGAAGCTTGTAAGGCACAAAGTTCCACCATAAGCTGTAACCCCTCAATGTGGTTCTGAATATCCTTGAACATCGCCTTTCCTTGAACATCTTTAAAGGAACCTTCCACAAACTTGGATCACCACATAAGGTGACAACATAATGTCATAGTTGGTTGTCATCAATAATGGTAAATGGAACATTGGGACTATTTCGAGGTAGCCCCATTGCCAATTAACATTGTAACAACCTTCAATCCCAATGTACCTCGCACATTCATTATACTAGGGATGGTAAGACCCATCAAGGAATTGAGATTGAGCTTAGATGGCTCTACCAGATAAAGATCTCGGTCAGTGAACTATAACCTTAACACTAGATCACCTTTGTCAACAGCAGCACCCTTGTCTTTGTTCATTGTGAGGATGGCAACTCCTTTTTCCATCAATGCGGGTCATATTTCTCAATTCTCATTGCAGCAGAAGCAAGTTTCCTTTCTGCGTCAAGTTTGAGCTTTCAATGTAGTAAGGGCAAACCTATTCCTCCCATCTTCAGTACTAGCTGACAAAGGTCATGTATTCCAAAGTGTCAATTGCACTGGTTGAGATGTGTCGGAGGAGGGTTTTGATTGTCCATTAGTAAAGAAAGATTAGATCCTTAGATGTTGATGAATCTCAAAGAGACCCGGTGGCGATATTCTTTTTTCCTACTGACTGGGTCATTTCCCTGATTAAGCCGAAGCAAATGGGCGTTAAAACACAAAGTTCAACCCGGATATCAGGTTTTCCTCCTCTAATAAAAGTGTTTCCAACTCCCAAGCACCTCATCTGAGAGTCCACCATTGATGCTGACATCAACTCGAATTCCCACCAAAATAAAGCCACTGTTCCATTTTTTTGACGTCCAAGAATCATTCACATAAACTACCACATTGTGACAATCCTAATCAACTCCAAAAGCTGTCGTTTGAGCTCTATCCATTGTGTAAAAGCATTATATGCATCTTGCCAACAGAACCATCCTAATCTTCTTCCTCAAAACTGACATCAGCAGCATGATAATTTCCAGATTTGACAAGTGACTTTCTTTCAAAGAACAATAGAACACAGAACAATCAATCTTTAGGGTTTCCACCTCAAAAAATTGACATCTCTAGCAGTCATGCTAGACGCCATCCTTCCTCACTAAAAGTCCTATCACCTTCTCAAGAGGAAAGCAAGATCACTGCCCAATTCTCCACTCCCCCACTAGAATTGACAGCCTTACCCACTTCCAAAGCATTTTCAGTGTGAAGGAACTTGCATTTCCAACATCAAACTTGGACTTCCCTTTGGTGATCACTTAAGAAATTAATAGGACTGATCTATAAGTTTCTTCCATAGATTGAATCACTTTTGCCATATTATGAGCCATCATCTCCATAGTTTGCTCCAATCCGGCAGCCATTGCAACTCAATCTTCATTCATTCCACTTTCTTCCCCATAGATTTTGTCCTATTTTCATTCACCTTGGGAGACGTTGAATCGGTCTTCCCAATTGCATCCAAGTCTCTTTAATACCAAATGATAAACCCGAGATCGAACATATGGAAAATTTAGGTTCAAAAAGAGAAAAGAGAGAAAGGATTTGAGAATTGCTTTAATTGAACCAATGTAACAGCAACAAGAATAAGAAATAGCCAATTCCAATGAGCTACACTCTCTAAAAGTGAGACTCTAATTAACAGTCTGATTAATAGAATGACACCTTACTCTTTAAGTACAAAATAATAGCAACTCACAAAAGCAAACAAACTCCATGTCACATTATTCGGTAACAAACTCTTACTTCTTCACAACCCAGACTACTACTGCTAGAGCATTTCTCTTGTTGCCACTTGTCATTCTTTTTCTTTTATCTTCTAGAATAGATCCATGTAATTTCAAGTTTACCATCATCTAATGGAAACTGCATCAGTCCACAGCCAAACCACAAGCATTGATTCTTAAACTATAGTATAGCACCTATGTTTGTCAAAATTGCACTTTAAATTTATGAATCCTATGATTCTCAATTCCACAAAGGGCTAAACAATTTGAATCCTCAACATAAGTTCCAATGCTTCTAAATCTCTTATAAATACCAAGAAATTATATGAATATTATGATCCAAAAACTCATGTCCACCAACTCGTGTCATTCTTTCTTTCTTTTTTCTTTTCTTTTCTTTCCTTTTGTTTGTATGATAACAAATAAAAGGTCATTGTATAACTTATTTGGCAAGGCCATACATCGAAACTACTAGATGGATGCTATGTCCCATAATTATAGGGACATACCAACCTTTATAGTCCCCAACCCTCAAACCATTCCCCTAAGAGTAACCTTCTGCTAGCTTTTTAGAAAAGAAGAGGATGAATCCGAAACCCCTCCACATCCCTTTACCATAAATATATATATATATATATATATATATATATGTGTGTGTGTGTGTGTGTGTGTGTGTGTGTGAGTGTGTGTGTGTGTTCCTCTCTTTCTGTGTTGCCCAAACAACAGAAAATACCACTACCATCCAACAGTCCCACTTCCCTCTCAAGGATGGATTGTCCCGCAGAAAACTCCAAAGGCTAGCCTCATTGGGAGAGTTTCCCATTGTAGAGCATTCCTCCAAAATGCCTTTTATAAATAGATAATCAATGAAAATATAATTACTAGATGCAGTCTCTTGTTTGCATCTACAGCGCCAGCTTGGAAAGAGCACCAAGCATAGAACTATCTTTGAAGAATATTTGCACAATTGTGCTTTTCATGAATAATGGTCGAACATAAGAACTTGGCTTTAGAACGAAAATGAGAATTGATGCAATACAATCCGGACTAATGCATTCCTTCTAAAATGGTCACCAGTACCAAGTTAGCAGCTTCCTCAGATTTTCTATTGGAAGGGTTTCTACTTAGATGAAGGTTCCGCAAGGGACCCTTTCCCCCAAGCACACAATTGTGGGAGACAAAGGTAATAATGGGTCAATGATGTTCAGTGGAGAGTCTGAATAAGTTTGAAGACAACTGTTGGAAGCTATTGGCTCCACACCAATTATCCTCCCAACAGAGAAAGGATCTTCCATAACCAAGCTAAAGGGCAAGAAGGGCTAAGAAACTTGGGTAAAATGAACAGATAATTTTTCACAGACTTTTGTAGGTTAATTTAGGCGCCAAGCTAGCATCTTGTGAGCTTGTTCCGATCTGGACACGACTCATAATAACCCTTGCCAAGAGAGTGTATTCTTCCCTCAAGAAGCACCCAAACCACTTTTAGGCCAAGCCATTGTTTCTCAACCCAACATTACTAATTACCAAGCCCAATGGAGTGGACCAATCTTCCGTACCATGCAAATTGCATTGCCAAAGCCAACCTCTTCCTCCCCTTAATCAATTCTCCTTCCGACCACCTCCCATTTATTTAGACAACTACTTCTCCCTTTATCTTTATCTTGCCAAAGAAAATGCTTCCTTTGCTTTTCAAGCAAGAAGAAAAACATGCATTGATTATCTTAAATTTCGAGAGCCCCCAGGGCGTTGGCGTGGTGGAGCGAGGCGGGCGCGTGCTGACAAATTGTCACGCATTCGATTCCCGTCCCCGCCATCGTTCTGATGTCTCCCAGGATCGGCCTTGGAACGGGCGGGGTAGCCCCCTGTTAGTCGGGTTACGGCCCGGACACCACCAGCGGTAATCAAAAAAAAATTATCTTAAATTTCGAGCACCATGCAATTAACAGAATGTGGAATGCTTACTTTTTTCAATAGAACTTTTAGAATGATCCTTTGACGTCCAAACCTCATTAAAAACTTACTACTAACTGGTTTTGGAGAACTTGTTGATAGAGCTAAGCAAAGCCAATATCAATAAAGGCGAACAGAGAAACAAATACAAGGAAGAAAGGGGGAGTCTATTCAACACCTTTTCGTGGAGTGTGCATTTACTTAGTTTGGCAACAATGAAAGAAATACCTATAGTGGAACACTCCATCAAACATGGAGAACTTGTTGTTCTTCCCAAAAGGATCAACAATCCCTTCAAAAGCAACAACTTTTTGGCCCAATACTGGCATTAGTAACCATTTGGGTCCCTAGGAAAGAGAGAAGTAGAGGAATTTTTTGAGGAAGGGCTAGGGATTAGCATGATATATGGGTAAACTGTCATCTTTTGGCATGTTTTGGCTTAGTGTTTCTAGTTTAACCAAAGGTTACAATATTGGGCATGACTGTACATATCTAGCTCATATGTTCACTTGACCCGTTTAGGCCTCTGCAAACATTTTGGCATTATTGACCCGCTCAAGACCCTCGCCATCTACATGAAATATAGTGTATTTTTTACCTTAATATTAAAAATTGTTAGATCGCATTAAAAATTAAGAATAAGTATTTGTGAGGATGTTCATAAACAAATATGGGTGTAATCAGGTCGAATTGGATGGCAATGGAGTGAAACCGATGCCATGCACCTTCAATATTTGGGGGCCCAACCCAACCAGCTTACGTAAGGGCAGTTGGGTTGGGTTCGCCATCTTTTTAGAGACAAAAGTCCAATTTTTACAGACACTTTCTCATCATCAATTCACAGTCAATAACAACTTCATGGTTAAACAAACTGGTGGCAATGAGAATAGAATACAGATCGGTAGCTTAAAATGAAAAATGCCAATCAACTTCATGGTTAAATAAAAATTACTAAATCAAACCAATTCACCAAACAAAATAATCAAAATTATACCATCAACTCACAGCCACTAACAAAGAGAGAGTAAGACAGAGAGAGAAGAGAGACAGAGAGTCAAATCAAGCAGAGAAAAAAAGGAACACAAACCAATCTGAACCAAAATTAAAATGAATTAGAGATAAAGGGAAAAAGAAAACTGCTTACCAGCTCAAAACAAACCAGACATTCATGATATCAAGAAGAAGAAAAGAAATACTTGAAGATGAGAAGAATCAGTAAGCTGTTGCTAGCTGGAATCCTTATGCTTCTCATAGCTTAGCTTGAATAACTGAACAAGAAGATTGAAGACGATGACCAGTGCTGTGGCTAAGCTCGTAGAACTTTAGGTTAGGGTTTTGAAACCCCTTTATTTTTTAAAAGAATTGAAGTGAGGAGTTAAACTAGGTTAGCAAAAGTTAGAATCAAACAGATAAGGAATTAAAATGGGTTATCAAGTTTTCAAAAAAAAAACAAAAAAAAAAAGGTACACAAAAGGTAGAAAGGAAAAAGGATGTGAATTGCATCAAGGCAGGGACTGGGGATTGCAAAGGGCATTAGGTCAGGTTTGGTGCAACTTGACAATTTTAAAATGGACTTGCCGCACAACTCAGAATGTTTGGGTCAGCATAAAATCTGACGCAACAAACCCACAACTCCCTTGAAAACTGACCAGACACAAAAATGATCAGGTTTGGTAGGATTTGGTCGAATCAGGTTGGTTGGGTTCCTTTCACGGTGTCACCTCAATTAACAAATTACTTGATTGTTTTAAAAGCTTAAATACAGGAAGAATGACAATTAGCAAAACTACAACTTAAAATTCATAAGTTGTCAACCCACGTGTAAATACATACAGACAATTCATATCATATCATGTATGTTAATCTTACAATTCAACACTTCAGACACCGACTTGATTCACCAAGCTACAGGAGGATTCAATCCCAATTCAAGATTTCAACAGTTATGATGACATAAACTCTCAAGGACATACCAACTTACCAAGTAGAAACAATGTTACACCAGGAGAACCCATAGCACGCTGAGACATTTCTTTCTTCACATTTCTTTTTATTTGTCAATGCAAGTAGATAGCCTCAATTCATTGAAGTAAAAAAATGTCCAACTCACAGTGTAAAAGTCAAACAGAGGTTCACAAAGGAGCATAAATGATTCAATTGAGACTTAAAGATACTAGCCATTCTTGACCAATTCACAAATATTTCATCTAAAAAAATCTAACCGAAGATTTTAACTTCCCTAAAATCAGAGAAGCATAAAATTCCATAAACAATATAAATATGAATAAATACATTGGTTAAGGACTTGACCATTTTACGCCAAGTATTGTTCTATCATGTGTAACTTCAAAAATCTTATCTTATAAATTTAGAGCTAAACATGTTACAAGAACTGCACCCTCAAAAAGGCTACAAGTGGAGGAGAAAGCATAATTTACACATTTGTGAGAATGTAACAACTTTCAGGGTTCCAACCCAAAGTGCTTCAGCCAGCCTACCTAGATAAGAAATGCAAATAACCCCACGCTCCATATACTTAATAGCGGCATTAACCAATTACCGTACAGATGTAAGATAAAACTCACTTATCAATGTATTCTTGGGATTGAATAGTCCTAAAAAGCTCCTTTAAATTAGCCAATACATGGCGTGGCCCCAAACTAGGGATGCCAATAAAATTCAAAAGCTGCTCCAAATCCTGTAATCAACAATAGAATAAGAATGAAGGTGAAGTCAAATGGAAAAGCATAAATATAAGTTCCAAGAAACAACATATTGGAAACCGTGCCTTTAAAAAAAGGGAAAAAGAAAAGGAAAAGAAAAGAAATTGAGAGATAATGCAAATATTAAAATGGCTAGCAGCAAAATATTAAAACATAAAACTAACAATGAACACTTATTTGAAAAATAGTAATTGTAGCTAGAAAGAATAAGAGAAAAAATGAGACATAATCAATTAAGATCATTAAATGCACCAATTACAAAGAATGACCTATTAATTGATGGTAATATTACAAGGAAACTTAAGATGACATGGATAAAGATAGCTAAGAAAAATAATAAATACTTATATCCAGCTATCAACTTACTCTTTATCCAGCAATGTGGAGAAGTGGATTTATGCAATCAACCCCATGTAGTTGGGAACGGCTAAAGAAAGTTGGGTTAATATTTCCTTTTAAATCTTTAAAGAGCTTCGGTAGAGTTTTCAAATTTGCTCATAATAGTAAACTAACATTGCCCTTAGATACAAGGTCACAATAACGGGAGCAAAAACACAATCCACGTGTAATACAAGACTCAGTTGACAAAATTTGGTCAATATTGGTCATATGAGTAAGTTGGGTGTGCTACAATAATGTAAAACCCAGTAATTGGGCCACATAAGGGGCTCAAGCACTTATGCTCAACGAGGACCTAGCTCAGTCAAGCACAAGATGTATTTGTCTGTGTACATCGCCATGTGTGAGTAATATAACACATAACCCCACAATAGGGGTTGCTAAGGGCACCCTCTAAATGGAGGAGAAACCTAAAGGGAGAGAGAGGTGTTAAATGAGCAAGAAACCTGTTGTAAGAGAGGAGGACTTGTGGAAAGAAGGGGGTCGGGAAGGGAAGAATCTTCGTTAGGTGGATGGGGAGAGTGGATTTAAATGAAAAGGAAAAAGAACTTCCTTTCTTCATTGTTCCACATACCTTAGTTTTTCTCTTCCTCATTCTCCCCTCTATTAATCATACTCTCTTTTATTTAAAACATGACTTCTTTAATTTTTAAAAGAATCTAGAAATAGTAAACCCAACAACTGATTTAATGTAGTTAGATTCGCTTCCAGCATCTGGTCTACACTCAAGATTAGAATACCTTCATGGCAGATCGTTGGGTCGAACAAGAAGTAGCACCAAATTTGACTCAAACCAACCCATGATCATCCTTAGTGATTAAGAGTTAAAAACCAAGTATGGAAAATGATACACAGACTATTGAAGTGACTCTTAATGAGACTTCCAATAAGTCAAATCTTTTCAAGTGTTCCTTCTTCTTTAGGTTAAAAAAAAAATTTATAATATATCCTTTTTATGTGAGTGTTTTTGTGTAATGCCATGAGTTAGGTAACAGTTACTGTAGCATTTTTCACAAGAATACACCAATTGATCATTTTCATTATCTAGCATCACTCAATCATAAGAGGAAGATGTTAGGAAGATATTCCTAAATAGAATTATGGAACCCAAAGAAAAGATGTGCATCTATTGTCATTCTCCATGAGATAAGCGAATATCATCAAGATAGAAATAGATGGTCACAAATTAGCCATGCCAGACAGCAAAATTATAAACAATAAATGGCATATGGCGAACATGAGAATGCTAAGGCGAATTCATAGTCAAACTAGAAAACAAAAGAATTCTTACTTTAGGACTAAAGTAATTGAAGAGATCCATGAACAAACACATTGGAGTGAAAGAGAAGGAAAATCAATTTGAGGTTATCCGATTTTTCAGTTAACTTAGGGCCTGTTTGATTGCATGGAAAAAGTTCCAAAAGAAAATGTCATTTTCTCATGAAAATTTTTTAAAGAACACGTTCTTAAGAAACTTTTCTCATGCTTGTTTGATTGCATATGAAAAAAATTAATTTTCTTATTTTTTTTGTCGTTTGATGGCCCATGAGATGGGAGAAATGGTTAAATGCTAATTAACTTTCTATTAAAGATGAACATTTCCTTATTTGTTGAAAGATTCTATTTTTTGGGAGATGAGGATAAATTTTGATAATTTACCTCATCCTATGCGCCAAATGTTGGATTTTCTCGTAGAAAAATCTCATTTTTCCATCATAATAAGTAGGAAAAAGAATTAGGAAAAGACAAGAAAATTGTCAAAATTAAGAAATTTTAAGTTACGAAACACACAAAAAAAAAAAAAGTTTTCCAAAGAAAATCCCTGTTTTCCTTAAAAAATTTCATTTTCCATGCAATCAAACAGGGCCTTAGAATACATAGTGTACCTAGGAAAAGAGTTGGTTCAGTTGGGAAAAAAATGTGTTAGATATGCAGTCAGCAAGAAAATTTAAGGGAGCCATCAATCTATCTAAAATTAATGCATACATGATGTACACAATTTTCAATGTTATTAGGAGTTTTAATTGACTATTTATTTATACGATCTTGATTTGTATGAGTTGTTCAAGAGTCCTCGTTCGTGCCAGTTTGGAAGTGATATTTAGTCATAAATATTTGAAGATGTAAATTGGGAAAATACCCATTATTGATTATTGAATAAAAATGACTTCGCTTTCTTGTTTTTTTTTTGCTTTCTTTTTTTTTTTCTTTTGGCTTCTCACGGTTTCCATACAAAAAATGCAACTCCAAAGTATTGAGGTAATGCTTTGTGTTGTAATTATCAATTTTTGGTAGCAACTTAGACTAATACACATCAAAATCCAAAATGATCTTAAAAATGCTTCCAAAATAAAGAACAATGGCCATACAATCTGTACAGAATAATATTTTTTAAATTCAAGCAAAAAAAAAAAAAAAATCTGCTAAGACAAAAAAAAAATATTAATGTCTCCTCCAACTAACATGATACTAGAACAAAAAAAAGCCAAGAAGAATCATACCTTGCTCAGTAAAAATATAGCATATGTTGCTCTGGTTGTGTCTTGACCTTCCAGAAAAAGAGGAAACTCTGTTGGTTTTGAATTTGTGAACAATATGGAATTTGATGATGAATCAGGTGAAGTGGACACAATGGATGATGCATAGTCATTAATGTATGATCGTGAACCTCCTAGACGCAAAGGATATCTCAAAGGGACATCTAAATAGGAAGCAATAAGTGAAACTGCCTGCAAAAGCAACTTAATTTAACATCAACGAACGAAAAGCATGGAAAGCAATAGCAGTGCAATGAAATGAACAAAAAATTTTTTACCATTTTATGAAAAATGATTATCGCTCTACATGAAAATTACCTTTAATAAATATGAGCAAATTTCAATTTTTCTACTAAACACCAAGAAAGACTCACATGGGCAACATATCCCAATGCAGTTGCAGACCTTTGAATTTCCTTCTTATCACTGAAGAAACTTGCCTTTTTCAAAGGAAGAGAATTCAGCCGCAGGCCTAAAATGGCCAAGGATCCAACAGAATTCCCTGCATACAGAAAACAACATAAAAAAGAAATGAGAAGGCAGAAAGGTGGATCAAAATAGCAGCAGATGCCCCAGTGTTAATCTGCACAAAGAAAGGCAATATTAATTAGCTTTGATGATAAAAGTTGAAAAATAAGACTGCGGTGGGTTGAAGCCAACAGCTCATTGGGTTTTATCTACAGGTGTGTCTGTGTGTGTGTCACTTTGAAAATACAAATGGACCCAACCGACTCAATGGCAAACTTGAGATGGGTCATCTTTGAATCAAGGTTGAGAGAGATCAAGGTGAACTTTTGTGAGATCCAATAAAATTAGGTCGACTTTTGGATTGGTCCCAAGCGATTACTCTTCCGTTTCTTTTTCTCTTTTTTTTTTTTTAATTTCAAGCCCTAACCCACCCAACAACCGTTGTGAGCACAACACCACCTCCATCTCCATACTATATGTACTTTGGCCCCAATAACAACTCTTACTCTAGCACAACTCTTACTCTGGCACAATCTCCTTCCAAACTGGCATTAAAGAAAAAAGAATAAAAATAAATAAAAAAGAAGCTTCTTTAAGACTTTATATAAGAGAAAGACCCTTGTATGCATTGCCACTTCAACCTTCACATCATCGGTATAAAAATGCACAAATAAATTGATAAAGAGGTTGCCTAATTGGTAGGAGAAACTGAAACAATCTAGCAGTGTTCAATTTGAATTCAAGATAATGGAAAAGTAAGAGAAAGGTGGCTCTTGTATTGTTGTTATAGTAGGAAGGAGGCATTCAATTATACACACATTCAAGACCTGACCAAATTGGGTTGAGTGACAAGTATCGACTAAAAAAGTCAGGTATAGCCATACCCAACCAGATAGCCGCCCCAACAGGCCCATAACCCCACTTTTTCTTATCTTTTATCTTTTCTTTCTTCAAGACACCTATCTTTTTGTGCTCATCTACCCCCATCAAGGAATCTACACATCTTGCCTTTTCTTTTTTCTATATATTTTTTTCGTTTTTTCACGTAGCAACCATATCCACCAAACTTTTTCTTCTTCTCCACTCTTCCATCTTTTCACTCTCTCAACTTTTTCTTCTTCTTCACTCTTCCATCTTTTCACTCTCTCTCTCTCTCTCTCATCTCCTCCTCTCTACAGTTGCACCCCCTTCTCTATATCTCTTCTTCTTTTTCTCCTGCAATGGCCCCCACCACCTCCCTTCTTTTTTTCTTGTCTTCTTTTTGCCTTTTTCTCTCTCTCTTCCTCTCCACCGCATGCCCCCTCTTCCCGCTTTTTTAATTTCTTTCTCTTTTCCCTTCTCTTTCTCCTCTACTTCTCCCTTTCTGTAACTCCCTTCTTCTTCTCCTGCAACTACTCCCCGTTCCTTTTTCTTTTCTGTTTTTCTCCTTTTCCTTTTCTCCTCTACTTCTCTCTTGCCCCCTCCCCCTTTCCCCTTCTCTCTTTCTGCATACTCTCTCCAACTATCTCTTTTAAATTGAAAATTAAAAAAAGAAAATGCAGCTAACCCGACCTTACGTCAATCCAGTTTCTCTCCCAAAAGTGGGGAGGTCAGGTGGGTCCAAGGGTGAAACCTGATAACCTAACCCGAGTATACACCTAACTATGACCACGAAGGTTCAAGTACCCCCTCTTCTTCTTTCCTTTTTCTCTTTTACCGCTTCTTCTCCCTCTCTGCAAGCACCTCTCATCTTCTCTCTGTTTTTCTCTTTTCTTCTCTTTTCTCCTTCTCCTCTTCTTATCTCTTTTTACAACTCTCTCTCTCTCTCTACTCTCTCCAACTATCTTTTCTAGATTAAAAATAAAAAAATACAGTCAACCTGACCTTAAGTCGTTGGGTTGGACCCCAAAAGTGAGGAGGTTGATTGGGTCCCAAGAGCGAAACCTGACAACTTGACCCAATTATGCCCCCATCTATGACCATGAGGGTTCAAGTACCCTATCTCCCTCTGGTATCCTAAGTAGAGCAAAAATGTTTTAAAAAAACAAATATTCTATGAGTAGTTCAAGTGGGGCATGGGTATTTGGGTTATGCACGTGGGATTTATGTGGGGTATTCCTTGGTCCTTTCTTTAATCTGGGTGAAGAAATGATAAGTTATGCTACTTAATTACACATATTAGCTTCCTTGTTGGGCCAGTTTTAATTTGATTTGATGATTTAGTGAAGGTGATGACGTACATGATATAGAGACAAGCACAATGTTAGGAAAGGCGGTATGCTTGGCATGAAAGGGGGACACAACAATCACATGGGGTAAAACATTAGTGCTTACCAAGCAGATCATTGACCTGATCCATGTACTGGTTAAGCAAGTTGGGGCAATTTCCTCCTACACATCAGATGCATCGGTACTAATATTGTGTCAAACTACATGCGTAGGTCGAGGGGATCTTGGGGCCAAACCTGACTAATACCCAATGCATGCAAACTGCTAGTCAGATGCATGGTAAGGAAGCTCTAAGCCAATGACTCCCAGTTTCAATTCCAAGCCCCCATCCATGAACCATATTTAATATTTTTGAGAGTGGGTAATCTAGACTTGAATCCAAAGATCACAGTTGTGATGTATTGTGACAAAGAAAGAGCCAGTTAATAAATACACATCATGTCCCCAAACTCCCTATCAAAAGAAGTGAAAAAACACTAATACGTGAAACTGCAAAGAGGTATATAATAGAATGGAGTAAAGAAAGAACCCAAAAGACAGTAATAAGATAAACTACAAATGGTACATGCTAGAATGGAGTAAAGAAAGAATCCAAAAAACACTAATAAGATAAACTGCAAACTGTAGATATCAGTATGGAGTAAAGAAAGAACCAGATTAACAGTAAACAAGTCACATAGTAGGCATAGGCACAGGCAAAACAGTGAACGCTTGGATCATCTTCAAAACCAAGGTATCTTACAAGGAAATCAATTATTTTAAAAGGAAATCAATTATTTTTAAAAAGATCAGAAATAGTCCTAGAGGGAAAAAGGATTAGATATAAAAAATCAACATATAAGAATGTACTTCTAGCATCCATGATTCAACATACAAAGTCCAAGTGAAAGTGGCAAATTCCAACCCCTTGTGAAAGTTCATTCATGCATTATTCATCCAAATAAGTTGATAGGGTAAAATATTGTTATTATGAAACAAAAGGTTAATATTCGAAAGCAGAAGCATAATATGAGAATAGTGACCTTTACAAGAACTTCGACAAAGTTTACTGTTTCACACTGATGCTAATAAATATCTAAAAAGAGGAAAAGTTGTTTTTTCAGGTTCAAGGTTATGTATTGCATTCCCATTTTAGTACCAAAAACTTGCCTGGCCTATTGACCATAGAAGACGGCTCAAGCTTTACCCCTTTTGTTGACTCAATTGAAACCTTCACAGGATAAAGAACTGACACTTGTCCCACCATATGCTTCAACCTCACTCGTTGCATCTTCTGCAAATTTTTGAGATAAAGATGACCCCTTTCTCCAGCAAGTAACCTATTTGCTTCCTGTAGCAATAAATAATAATGAAGAATTCATAATTCCAGTTGCCTAGAAGAATATACATGCACACAAACACAAACTGAAAATCACAATATTGAAGAATTCATAATATCCTTATTTCAAAAAAGTTGTTTATAAAATCATGTTTCTTGGTTATTTCAAAATTAAAAAAAAAAAAAAACCTTATTTATAAGTGAAATGTTTCCTGCACGTCAATAATTTTGGCATGGATAGTTTTGAAGAGTTAATCAAGCAAAGAAGGAGAATAGGAGAATAACTTTGTGGACCAATAACCTCATTGCACTTATAAGATATGCTAGAAATCCCTCGCTTCAAAAAAAAATAGAAAAAAAAATTCTCTTCATTGACCAATAACTTCATGAAATTCTAATGAAAACATTAATATCCTAATTTATTTTTATAATTCATATACCCAACCTCCCATCTAGATTCGTCCATGTTAGAAGTTAATTAAGAAAAGTCAAATATTTAAAGCTGGAAATCACGTACAATTTGCAAAAACAATGACAAAATAAATCACAATTCACAAACCACATGCCTTAACATAATTAGAAGCTGCATGTATAATAAAGTAATGAATAACATTTAAGAAAAAAACAAAAAAGGGAAACAAAGGTCAAATATTAATCAAGTAAACACAACACATATTTGTTCAATGACTCACATTATATTGTCCAGTTCTAACAAAAATTTAGAAGTTAAAAAACAAAATCTTAACTAAAACTAAACTTTCAAAGAGCTCATTCTTCTTCTTGTGCACCATCACCTTTACCTGCTTTGTTAGATACTTATGCATATGCAAAGAACTCCATTTTCACTTCCAAAGGTACTCGGGGAAAATATCATTAAAGCTTTGTAAATTTGTTGTCCTGTTGTTCATGCCCAAATATCTTGTCTGGCTATATTTGTAAAGTCTTATTATTATTAATATACTTTCTAGTTTCCTTTCAAAAACAAAAAAAAATAATAATAATAAGTGATGTTTATGTCCATAGATACTCTTGAAGTCTTTAGGCAAAATGCACATCACTTCATTTTGTATATTGTTGTCATCAAGGATTGAAAATTCAATTTTAACTTGACTTAGGTCACTTGAAAATTGTAATGAATTTGAAATTGAATTTGACAAAAAAAAAAATTTACATATATAAGAACATAACTATATTTATTGTACTATAAGCTAAAAAAGTCTCAACAGAGAGAATTTTTATAAAAAATCCCTAAGTTAGAGAAGTTCAAAAATTTTTTTCCATGTATGCTTAAATTTCTAGATTTATTATAGTATATACAAATATAAATAAAACTTTTAATACATAAAATATCAATTAACGATTTGACAAAATCAATCTTGTTAAGTGGGTTGATGAATTTGAAATGGTGGATTAGGTTTTAATTTATTTTCTTTATTTTGATATTTAATTTTGTGGTAGCTTGCTTCGTGGCCATACATACTTTGCTTGTTTACACTCCATCATAAATTATTCATTTACTAATTAAAAACATTATCTGTAATCTTGTTTATAAGAGTTAACTAAAAGAGGATGGCTATCAGAGCTCTTTTTATTTATATTTAAGTTTTTATCTTATTTTAATTTTATTTAATTGTTTAGATATTCTTTCTTTCTTCTTTTTTGGGTAAAGCATATCCCTAAACTACATAATCTTCAAAATTGTTAAATTTTGTTTTTAAAATGTCCATAGTAGTGCTGGTTGGTGAATTTATAAACAATACATAATTATTAGTATTTCTTTATTCTCCATTAATGAAGTAACAATTTTTTTTTTTTCTTTTCTGTTGAGTTCTTTTAAATTTTATCAAATCATTTTAACAGGTTTTTGCATTTTTATTATGGGTTAATTTCATTGACGACTTGTAGACTTTATGGGTTATAATAGATTAGTTACAAAATTTGACTTTGTCACAAAAAAATAATATTAAAATTAAAATAAAAAAATAAAGCTGATTTTCTTAAAATGTATCATCCACGGTCACTTAGTCCTGAATCGAACTACTAGCACAATAAAAATGCTCATGTGCACACAAGTCATACCCATGGCATCCATTCTCTTCTACGTGACACACATGCTGCCAAATCAGCACAAAATCATTTGTCTTTTTGCTAATGTGACAACTCCATTTACTAAAATCATCATGCCAACACCATTTGCTTCACTTCTATACTCTAATCGCTTCCCTTTTTCTTCTCCTTTTCCTCTCCTTCAATTTTCAAACCATAACCCTAACGCTAACCCAAGTTGCTAAACTTGAGAATATTCAAATATGTTAAATTAGGGCAGAGAAAAAGACAACGAAACGAAAGCAATCTATGGGTAAACTCTTTAATAGTATGGAAGTCCTTTAATGTAGGCAAATTTCTCAATAAGTAAAGGGCTTGCATCCATTGTGGCCCTTCATGAAGGACACTTCTTTTGAGTGCAGGAATTGCACCAGCTACAATAATGGTTGAATGGTTCTCACTATGCATGCTTAAGTTGAGTAGAATAGCTAAGCTACCTTCCACAACAACCCTCTTGCCTCCTTCAATTGGCTTTACCAAGGGAAAATTCCTCCTTAGGTAGCAATGGCTCTTGTGTAATCTACCACTCCATTAGAGATTACAGTGTTGAGGTCAACAACATCGACCTCTTGTTCTCTAGGTGACAAAGAGGTTTTCGATCAACCTCAAGATTGTATCATGAATTGTTATTTCAAAATCAACAAGGGTCTCAGGATCTATAATACTGGAATTTGATGAAGATTCAAGATCTAGGGATGCATCAACCCAGTCTTTGCTATGAAAAGGGAATTCTGATTTTAGAATTTTGCACATGACTTGTTTTAAGTGTGCAATGTTTATAGCGTAACAAAATTGCTCAAAGTCTCGCAACTTTGTCAAAAGTCAGGATGTTGCAGATAGCAAGTGAATGTTGCATAACCATAACATATGAGATTGGGTCAAGGTTAGGGTTATGGTTTAAAGATTGGAGGAGAGGAAGAAAAGAAAAAGAAAGATAATCAAATGGTGCTAACGTGACGATTTCAATAAATGGAGTTGCCACATCAACAAAAAGGAAGATGGGTCTGGCATGGCAACATGTGTGCCACACAAGAGAGAATGGATTTCATGGTATGACAAGTTTGCCACTCAAGCATTTTTGTCATGTTGGCAGTTCGATCCAAGGCTAATTGACCATGTATGACAAATTTGAAAATGTTCAGTTTTTTTTTTTTTTTTTTGTTAAAAAGTCAAATTTTGTGACCAGTTCACAACCTATAAAGTTTATTGACCTCAGTGAAATTAACCCTTTTTAATTTTACATACACTTTATACTTCAATAGTAAAGATTTAAAAGAGAGAGAAAGAGAGAGAGAGAGAGAGAGAGATCAATTTTGTGAAAGTTCATCAAATTTCAAAGAATTGGAACTATGGCTGTCATTTAAAAGAGCATGTCTCCATGTTTGTCCTTTCTCGCTCAATTCAGTAAATCACTAGATTTTGTAATTCTAATGGAACACTTTTCAATTGATTATTAACCTATAAGAACATAGATGATGGGCAAATGTACATTACAGAAAAATTCTATAAAATGTTATTTACTCACGTTCTCTATGATTTTGAGTTAGACTTGGAAAATATACCTTGAAGAATTTGAGCAAAGCAAGTAAGCAAATAGAAAGTTGCTAATTGCAACTCAAGTCTTGAAAAGTAAGCATCAGAGTAGCAGGGGAATAAATGAAAAGACAAGAACAAGAACAAAGCTTTCAATGATGAAGGCCAATGAAGATTTTTCAAGTGATGAAGACCAAAAAAATAAAACATACGATTCCAATGACGAAGGCCAAAGGGCAACTTCCCCTAAGTCTCAAATATCACGTTGTAAAATAAATAACAATAATGCATAGAAGGAAGTATCATGGTTTGGCTTTGTGGCCCACTTCACGAGAGAAAAAAGAAGCATATTATTTATTATTCAATGCAGTGTCTTAAAGATTGACACCACAATAAAGAGGCACAAGGGTTAGACAAGTATATAGTAATTATTAAAATAACAATAACTGCACAATAAAATCACTACCAAATTTGTTGCAACCTACTAAAATCAAGATTGCAATCTTCTCATAATAAGATCACGTGGATTTCTTTCTTTTCTACAACAAATCATGCAAATTTCCTTCTTTGCAATGGTTTAAACATCTAAAAATGAAGACCATTACATGATTAGATCAGACAGCAAGACAAGTAGCTTATAAAATAGCCAACAATAATGACAGAGGCCAATGCGTAAAATAAAATAGACAGAAATACCAACAAAAATTATTAAAATATAAGTATTTTGCTTAGCCCTTGACAGCCAAAAGTAGAGGAAAACAGTAAATATGCTTGACCTCTATAAGTCTTTCTGTCAATACATTGATTGAAACAACAAGACTATCTTTTGCTAACATATGCTATAAATTAGTGGAACGCCTTCACTTCCTCAGCAAAACAACCACTTATTTTTGGACAAGGATGTATTACGGACCACATTTATAATTTATTATCCAAGAGATTTCTCATCTTGAAAATAATGCTACTTGAGGCATGATTTCTTTCGGTCCCAGAAACCTCAATAAAAAAAATGTTGAGTGCTTCTATTTTTCTTTTATATTTCATTGTTGAATCTATGTTAAGCCAAAAGTATAGGGAGAGGTTTAGATCAAGAGTAATAGAATTAAGAATAAATACATTAAATAAAGATTTACAAGAACTCAAGAAGTAAAAATATCGATGAAGAAGCAATAAGAAAAAAAACCAATAGAGACCAATAGAGATCCCAAGGAATGAATATTGTAGATATTCGACATCGATCATTCAACACGAGGGAGAAATAGATAAGAATGTGAACTAAGTGGAATATGACAACTATGATGGAGAGCAGACGACAGGGAAGAACTGAAAAGCAGACGAACGGGGAGAAATGGTGAGCAGACGAACGGAGGAGGACAAACGACATGGCATAATCGTGAACGAGGACGCAAAGGAAGAGGAAGGAACGTTTCGGACAAAAGAGTTGCTCCGGGACGAGAAACCTACGAAGAACACAGGCATGACGACGTACATGGAAGACGAGGGAGGAAGGAACAGGAAGTTGGAAGAGGAGTAGATAAAAAACAGAAAAGGATGGAAGAGGAGAGGAGATATAATGGCGGAGAAGACAGAAGATACGAGCCGAGCAAAGAGGCATGGGCAACGAAGGTCAAAAGCATGACGTGGAGGGACAAACTCTTGCAGGAAGAAAACGAGGAAGAGTCGGATGGTTGGACCCTAGTCACAAAAAGAAGGAGAGGAGCAACTTACAAAAAAGACAAAAAGGACATGAAGGAGAGGAGACCAACTATTCAAGAGAAGACAAAAAGACACACAGTAGTTATGGAGAGTCAAAGGAGTAAATGCCAGCTACAAAGTTTCAAGAAGGGTGAATGGAAATACGTGACATTCAATACGAAATACAAACAATTCTCGTTGTGTTCATCAAGGGACAGCAACGAGATTATTATTCAGGAGGTGACTAGAGCCTGACAATACCAGATTGTGGTAACCAAGGAAACCTTAAGGTGGTTCAAAACGTTGCTGGGGAAGGTGAACGAGAACAGAGAAGTAAGAAGAAACACGGAGATCTACCGGACCCAAGGCTACACAATACTCATGGAGATCCTGGCAAATGACAATGGAAGATACATAAAGCTGACAAAAATGATCAGAGGACAAAAACAGAGCATAGTCATTCCAAAGGAGACCAGAACAGAAGCGTGGAGGAATCTGTGGAACGCCATGGACATGGTAGTTCAGGAGGAGGTGAAGCGACAAAGCAAGGAGATGAAGAAAGGAAGATAGATACAAGAGAAGATTCACAGCAGGCGAATCACGGAGGAAAGAGGACACAATCACAAGGAGGCGTGGACAAGAAATCGAGAGGGCCATAGAAGGTTGAAGAGAGTGCAGGAAGAACAACGAAGATCGCAGAAGATTGAAGAAATCGCCTGGCCGGAAGAGGTCACGAAGTTCTTTATAATAAGAACATCAGACGAAACTCCATGGCGAACGGTAGAGAAATCGATACGTCAGATACTGAAGTGGGAGATCCCGATTCACCGGCTGGACACAGCTAGAGGAATCATATTCTGTCACGAAAAGGAGGACGTTAAAACAATAAGGAAGGCAAAATATCATACTCGCTTAGGTGGCTTTTACTTCGAGGAATGGAACGAAGACCTAATGGCTATGGGAGGAAAAGTTGCATGCAGGAATTCATGGATGGGGGTAGAAGGGATTCGTCTGCAAGATTGGAACATGCAGACCTTCAAGAAAATCGGGGAGGCATGTGGAGGGCTGCTAGAAATTGCAAACATCACAAAAACTGGAGCATCTATGGAGGTGGCGATCCTAAGACTCAGGGGACATGACTCTGATTTCTTACCGAAGGACTTCGATATCTACAATGAAACAGGAGTGCAGGAGTTAAGGCTAATGAGATAGAAAGAAATTGGGGTCTGGAGATCAAGGGGCTCTGGCTTCAGATTTTGGAAAATTTCGCCGGAAATCACATAGACGAGATTGCAGAAGCTGGCGACTGAAAGACGGGCGGTGACCGGAGCTCAGAAATCGAGGTGCTGAGTTCTGACGAGGAAGGAGTAGAACCTACGACCGAGGGCGGCGTAGCTTCAGAGGCTGACAGGACGTCATGAGACAGGACACATGGCGTCCACAGAGTAACGGGGCAGAGTTTTTTGAATCCTGAAGATAGGCTGGAAAGAAGATCAAAGAAGAACATGAGGGACGAAGAGGAAGTGGGCCTTAACAAATGGGCTGGGTGTGCCAGATGGGCCAAATCAAGTCGGGAAAGAGCCCAGACAAAGGGGATGCAAAAACGGGCCGATCTTGATAAAGGCCCGAAGCCATTAAATGTTGCGGGACCCATGGATGTAAGTCGAGAGAAGGACAGACCCAAAAGAGGGCCTGAGCGGACAATGGAGGCGACCAATTATGGAAGGCTGGACCGCACCGATCTAAAAGTCTATAGGAGAAATAAGATTCAGCAAAGGAAGAGGTTCGGGGCCCAAGCTTGGTGGGAGCTACAGGCAGAGGAGAGCGACTCGGAAGACACACTGGGGACCAAAGATCAAAAACTCTTCATCCAGACGAACTCCGAAAGGGTGGAAGAAACACAACAAGGAGAGGAGAAATCCTCAGCAGAGGAGGAACAATTCTCAGAAGAAGATGAAGGGCGTCACCAGGTATGTACCCTTTCTATGCCCCCACCCTATCTCTATACAATAGCGAAACTGATAATTCCGAACCAGACGGGGACCTGGGGGAAAAAGGGAAAACAATTTCAAGGAAAAAGAGACCCCGAGAAGGTGGTCGAAAATTAACTGCAACACAGAAGGGGAAGACCAAATGATGAGAGGAGACGAAGCTAGCAGAAGAGAACAGCAGATGCAAGACAGGGAGATTGAACGAGCTCAGAGGTTTCTAGAATCGTTGAACTCTCAGCTTGTAGAGGTTCAGTAAAGCGGATGCCTC
>JAJIYU010002108.1:0-31962 GCA_030144865.1 Tinospora cordifolia | reverse complement strand
GGGGGGGGGGGGCCGGCGGCCCCCCCCCCCCCCCCCGCCGGCGGGGGGGGGGGGGGGGGGGGGGGGGGGGGGGGGGGGGGGGGGGAGGGAGAGCTATGCTTAATTGGGGATGGCAACATGGTGTAATTAAGTGGAACATGAAGGTCTAAAATGAAGGAGAAAAGACAAAGATAAAGGCAATTGGTATCATTTATATTCCTATTCATACATAAATTTATATACATACACTTATAATTATACATACATACATATATACACACACTCATAAATACATACATATATATATATATATATATATGTATATATTTATGTATATTTGGCTACATATAAAAAATATCACCAGAATTCTTCCACATAATTGTAAAGAGTTAATTTATCTTCATTTATATAGTTTACACAAATTTTCAAGGTGTTATTTGAATTACATGATATGTTTACTATAATCTCGCAGTTTTCTTGAGAATTATTTTATTCAAATAATTTTTTCTAATACTAAAAAAATCCTGGATGTTACAGGTTAACACACCATCTTATTCAAAAACCAAGAATTGTTTAACGTTTTATTAGTGATAGTTGTTCTTCTTGGTATAAAAGTGCACAGAAGGCGTGAAAGTGATTCAAAAGGGCTATTAGAATAGCGAAATAATTAACAGAAAGGTATAAAGTACTTTTACCCACTAAAATTCATATTTGTGAATCTTAGATTTAAGATATAAAAGTTTCAATTGCAAGGGAAATGAGAAACACGCCTGGAATGTGATTCCCAGAATACCTTGTAACTATTGCAATGCTATACGTAGCTGCAAAAATAACCTTGTATTATCACAATAACATGGAGAGTACCATGGTAATACGATAAACAAGTAGTTTATCATTTTTTTTTTTTTGCACAAAACTATAGCATCTAACAGTCATGACATATTTGCATATCATATAATATATAGATCGCTAAATAATGGTTTTGGAGTTTAAAAATTCCTAAATAATGGTTTTGGAGTTTAAAAATGGTATAAACACCTATATTATGAGGATTTGTATGTTAAACTATTAGGTTGAGATATTGTAATCACCGAGGCTGGAATTAGAATGTTTGGCGTAAAAATAATAGGTGAAAGTGACTACTTGAACTCTTCATATTATTTTGGTTAAATTACGAAACATGATTATGCATGATTATTGTTATTCGTTGTTTTTAGAAGCATGCTAGGGGTGTATGCCTATGAATGAATGTTTATCCATTTTTTGTGAATTTATAGCATGTCATGTTCTATATGAAAGTATGCTTCAGTTAAGAATCTATGCTATGCATGCCATATGATGAATAGTATGATTAATGTGATTACGAGCATGATAACTTGTCTATTTAGATCTATTAGTTTATTTATATTGGATATTTGAATTATGGATGTGCTTGTGATCATTAATCAAAGATGATAAAGAGAATTAACTACTTACCAGCACGGTGATGTAGATACTGTGGTAGTAATGTGGCATCATCGTGGGTGTTCCTAACCCTAGGCAAGTCTCTGTTTGAAATGGGACTATAAGTCCAAGTGAGACTTCACTCCCTAGTTCGATGATCGAGTGAGACATCAACCTCGAGATATGGTTTCGAGTGTATCACGAGCCTTAGGGCATTACATTGAGTATTCCGAAACCTAAGTTGGAATGTTGAAGGAGAACCCCTTTTGATTTTAACGTTAACTCAAACAATTGAGTTGTTGAAGCACGTAATGTATTATAAGTGCTTGCATGTTTGTGTTTTAACTGTTATAATACTCGAAATGTTCTTGTATAAGATCCACTGGACTCTTAAGCTCACCTCCACTAATCTACTTTTCAAGTAACCACTGAAGATACTTGCTCAGCAGGTACTTGAAAACTATTGGAGTAGTTGATACAATCCACTGATGGGGTTGTATAGAGGTAGCAGTTTACTTATGTTTACAATTGTAGGGCATAGACCCACATTGCATTTATGTTTGGTTGTTTTGTTTATTGACTTTGGCCATGCGACCAAGCATTCGGTTATTGATTCATTTTGAACTCAGACCATTGGGTCAGAATGTGTTATTTCATCTTCTTGAGATTAACCATGTTATTATTTTTAGACATGTCATCTCTAAGTTTATTCATGCTTAATATTGTTTTTTTTTATGTTTCTGCACTCTGATATGTATTGGGATGGTATGAGAATGAAAGAACGCAAAGTAACGTTCCCAGTCTTCGGATATCGATGGTGGGAGTGACCGCGACTAGTTGACATACCATCTCGAGGCGAGAGACGAAGATACCCCATTAGCTGCGTGTGGTAAACAAGATCCGAGGACGGGGGTGTTACATATTTGGCCTTCCAATGGTCCTAAAATTAGTGAAGATACAAATTTAAAAAGCCCTTATTGGACTGAGACAAAAATTGAGTGTACCAAATCTTTGTTAGAAATGTTTTGAGTATCACGGTAGTGGAAGTCATTACCACGGTAGTTAGTGAAATTTCAAGTTTTAGCCCTTTTTCTGGGTTTTTGCTCTACATACCATAGTAGTTCAGGTCATTACCCAGGTAATCTACGTGTTTCACAATGTTTTGACCACTTTGACTAATTATTTGACCATGATCAACTTATATTGACTAAGATTGACTTTTATTAAGATTGTAAGTTATTTAAATCTAAAATTCTAGGGGTGTCATGGTTTGATTTTGGTGCGGCCCATCAATGTATCAACCTTTTTCATCTAGGGCACATGGTTTCAACATTGTAAATATTTTCCAACTACAATTTTCAATTCACAAAGGAAAATACATAGAAATAATGTTGACTTTTCAACATATAAGTTGGTACCTGCATCTAAAAAATGGAAGGATTGAACTCTATGATCCTAATAGATCATCCTGTAATGACCCATATTTTTAGACATGAAGTCAACGAGTTTGACATGTATTTTCATGTATAAATTAATGAATTATAAATAAATTACATGACCTGATGACATTTGCATAAATTAATTAGAGATATTAAATGAAAAAAGTAAATAAATTAATTACATGACTTTATGGCATTTGTATATATATATATATATATATGGGGATCTGATTTTGTTAAAAAAAAATTAAATAAAATAAAAAATAAGAGATAATGTTGATGAGGTGTAGAGAAAAAGGTGGAAGAAAAATCAAAGCATTAATTATTGTGGTGGGACCCACCTCAAGCCAAAAAACTATAATAGCCTCCTTCTCCACTTTTTCTTTCATGCTCTCATTCATTTATTTGAGGAAGTAAGAAGGAAAATGAAAGAAGAAGAAAAAAAACTGAAGGAAGAAAAAGTTGACCCTTCTCAAATATCCTTCACTTTGGGTATATTCTTTTTGCCACTTTTCAATTCAAAATAGTTATAAAAGTTGTGAATTTTAATTTTTCTAGTGTAGCTTTTCATAAAATATGATAGTCTATTATGTGATCCAAAATTAGGGTATATTTTCATTTAAAGTAAAACTAATATACATATATATATATATATTGTGTTCATATTATCGAATAGAACACAGATATGTACATTATTTGTATCCTTATAGACCCTAAGAATTTATATGATAATTGAAAGTTGATTTACATTGAAATTTTAATTGACGGATACTAAAATGTCCAGAATGAAATACTAAACTCAATGACACAAAAATTAGGGGTTTTGAAGATCAATTGACATATCAAATTCGTGTTTATGCAGTTGGAGAAATATTAATAGATTAATATTATATATATATATATATAGGGTTATATATGTATAATTGATGTTAATATTTTATTAACTGATTACATAATAAGGCTATAATTAATTGTGTAATGTTATAAATATAACATTATATATATATATATATATATATATATATATATATATATATATATAATGTTGCATAGCATTATGAATTACTCCAAATGAAAGAATGCATAACATAAGAAATAATTAATTTTTTCTATTTAATGTACAATATAGAAAAATTGTGAAGAGATTACTTAGTGTATACCAAAAGCGAAACACGTGTTAACAGTGTAAGGTTTTGGTATTTGGCTCGATATTGGAAGACGCGACTAGCAACTAGGACAACGTCTGGTAGTTGACTTAGTCTGTGAGTTGTAATTTGATTTATTTACTTAACATCTTATTCTACTTATTGTTGTTGCATAATTTTGTGCTATGTGCATTACATATTGTATTGAGATATGACTAATCGACGGATCTTCAAATATGTCGACCTAGCCTCAAGATGAGAGGTTCCGAGGAGCAGACATTGGATTGTGATAGTCTTGAGATAAGAGTACGAATCTTCATATGTGTCGACCTAGCCTCAAGATGAGGTTTTCCAAGGTGCAAATATTGGATCGTGATAGTTCTAAGATAGAACTAATCGATGGATCTTCAGATGTGTCGACCTCACCTAATGATGGAAGGTTCTGAGTGTAGACATTGGATCGTGATAGCTCTAAGATAGGACTGATCGACAGATCTTAAGATATGTTAACCTAGCGTAATGATGAGAGGTTCTAGAGTGTGAACATTGGATCGCGATAGCCCTGAGATAGGACTGATCAACAGATCTTCAGATGTGCTTACTTGGCCTAATGATGAGAGGCTCTGAGGTGCAGACACTGGACTGAAATAGTCCAAGATCAGATGTTACGGTGGTACACTCTATAGATATATTTAGAGTAGTGTATGGCATAGTTTACTAGTTCATGAATCATGACTGTACCACCTGGTCGGTGGACCACGATTGTTGAGATACGATAGTATGGCCTAGTCAATGGGCCATGATCATCAATGATATCATAGTGTGGCCTGGATAATGGTCACATCCGTTCGGAATGGCAATAAGACCTAATGATTCTTAAAGTGAAAGAAGGGTGTCGAGTTTAGATACTGAACCCTTGAAACATGGCATACTTCATGGCATATTAGGTTGTTGCACTTTTACATGTTGATGATTGTGTGTGATATTTGTTGTTGCATTTTTATATGAATGATTGTGATTTTGCCTGTTGCATTGCATGTAAATTGCTAGACTTAAGTAGATATATTTTTTTTGTTATTTACTGGGCTCACGTGGATATCGAGTTCACTACTTTTAACATTTTATGTTCGTTCGATGTGGATAAGTGGAAAGGCGTGTTGATCGCATGATCTTTTTCAGCCTAGCCCATTGTGGGTTGTTCCGATGTTTTGTTATTTTGGTATTTTAAATTAATATGTACAAGCTTTGAAAAATGTAAAGTTGAACTAGACTCTATTAATGTAAATAATATTAAAAACTTCTATTGTTGTTACATTATTCTGATTACCTTGTTATTGTTGCATTCTAAATGCTATAAATGTTTCGATGGTAAGGCTTAACAGTAGTTGGCAAGTTTGACTGGAAAATAAACTTATCTGACTATTGTGCCGATAGGGTTGCCCGTATTAGGTTTCAGAAGTACACTTACAGATTTGTTTAGAGAACTATTTTTGGAGGCTTTTGTTCCTACTTCTACTAGAGAGCGTAGGAAGATGGAATTCTTGGCCTTGCGATAAGGCAATATAACAGTCCATGAGTAAACTTACAAATTCATTCATCTAGAATCTTATGTTCCAGGACTTGTGGCTAATAAAGCAAAGAAAGTTGGGTTTTACCGTCGGGGTTGAACAGCGACATTCAACAGGCGATACACGGTTCTAGTCTGGAGAGTGCCCCGAGCTCTAAGATACGAGGTAGATAGTAAGGAAGATCCAGTATACATGCAGATTGTTCCAAGAAATACTATGCAGACTTCAACCCTAACTCCCAGTAACCAAGGTAAGTGGTAGAAGAATAGAGGTTACAGGAAGAAGAAGTTTGCATCAGGATAGACTAGCAACCCACAGACCCAATCTACCACGACAATGGCAGTTGCTACCACCCCTATCCAGACATTTGAGCCACACGCGGTAGTACAACCTTAAGGCGAAGGCCAAAGAGGAGGCCGAGGTAGGGAAGGCATAGGCTTAGAGTATAGGCTACCGACACTAGCAATATAGATGGGCCAACCAACATGGATGGGGCAAGTAGTACATAGAAAACCATTCACCTGTTATCAGTGTAAGCAGATTGGGCACAAGAGATCGGAGTGTCTCGTAGAAAGTACTGTCTCTATTTTAGATTCCACTTTATATGTGTTGATTGATATTGGCTCTACTTTATCATTTATATCTAGACCTGTTGTTGATACATTAAAACTTAGACCAATTAGGGCATCCACTTGGCTTGTATTAAGTAATACCACGGGGGAATGTATTTACCCCAATATGATTTGTGAGCATTGTGTCATATGTGTCGGTAACCTAGAAACAATGATAGATCTACGGGTATCAAAATTTTTGGAGTTTGATGCCATTCGAGGCATGGACTGGCTAGCAGCTTATCATGATTATGTTGATTGTTATGCTAAGCATGTGGTACTTCAAATCTCAAATCAACCTATAGCGGTGTTCTACAGTAGAAGTTCAATCACTGTGGCTGCCGCAGATACTGGTTAACCTTTCAAGCCGAGCCATGAGGATATTCCTATGGTATGTGAGTTCTGTGAGCTATTCCATGATGATCTACTAGGCTTTCCTCCTAAGCAAGAGATCGATTTTATCATTGAGTTAGTCTCAGGGACTGAGCCAATCTTAATATCTCTTTACCATATGGCATCTAAGGAGTTACAAGAGTTGAACAGCTACAAGAATTACTGCGCAAAGGTTTTATTCGACCTAGCATATCACCCTGGGGAGCTCCTATATTGTTTGTAAAAAAAAAAAAAGATGGGAGTCTCTACTTGTGCATTAACTATAGACAGTTGAACAGGGTAACTACAAAGAATAAATACCCTCTTCTTCGAATTGGTGATTTGTTTGATCAGCTAAATGGTGCTAGAGTATTCTCAAAGATTGATTTGTGTTTGGGGTACCATTAGCTACGTGTTAGGGAAGAAGATATTTTTCAAACTCAGTATGGGCACTATGCATTCCTAGTTTATGCCATTTGGCCTAACGAAAGTCCCAGAGATTTTTATGGACTTGATGCCGTGGGTTTTTAAGCCTTATCTTGATCAGTTTGTGATTATATTCATTGATGACATTTTGATCTACTTGAGGTCTAAAAAGGAGCATGCAAAACATCTTAGAGTAGTTTTATAGACTTAAAAGGAATAGTGCTTGCATGCAAAGCTAAGTAAGTGTAACTTCTGGTTAACGGAGGTCAAGTTTTTAGGTAATGTGGTTGGACTTGAGGGTATCTCGGTTGATCCGGCCAACGTTGAAGCAATTGTTGATTGGCCAAGACCTACCATCGTGATCGAGCTTTGTAGTTTTCTAGATTTAGCACGCTACTATCATAGATTTGTACAAAATTTCTCCCACATCGCAGCACCGATGACTAAACTAACCTAGAAGAAGGTACCTTTTGTATGGAGTGATAACTGTGAGCATGCCTTTCTTAAGCTTAAACACAGGTTGATAGATGCGCCAGCTCTTCTTTGCCAGAACTAGATCAAGGGTTGGTAATTTATACTAATGGATTAGGATTAGGCCTTGGTTGTGTGTTGATGCAAAATGATAGGGTTATAGCCTATGCTTCCAGACAATTAAAAGTTCATGAGAAGAATTACCTTGCTCATGATCTAGAACTAGTGGCTATTGTCTTTACACTCAAGATTTGGTATCATTCTCTTTATGGTGAACAATTCACATTGTATTCAGATCATAAGAGCCTCAAGGATCTATTTTCTCAAAAAGATCTTAAAATGAGGTAGAGGAGGTGGATGGAATTGTTGAAGGATTATGACTTTAGTATTGAATACCATCTTGGGAAAGTTAATGTTGTGGCTGATACACTTACTAGGAAACAAGTCAAAACCGCCTGTATAGCTAGGCATATGTTTCAGGAGTAGATAATGATTGATTTTGTGACAATGATGAATATCCACGATACCAAAGTCAATGCACAGATGAGAGCCCAGTCGGTTCTACTTGATGAAATCATGGAGGTGCAACCTCGTGATGTTGATTATGATGTTCCGAGAGTGGGCAAACGACACTTCTTGTGTGGAGTAGTCAATTGACATTGATGGTGCACTGAGGTTCAAGGGACAATTGTGGGTACCAGATGACCCTCGTCAGAGACAGGAATGCTAGTAGAGTTGTATTGTTCGAGCTATACTGTTCACCTAGGCACCTTAAGATGCATTAGGATGTTCAGCGTACTTATTGGTGGTTGAGGATGAAGCAAGACATAGCAGCCTTCATGCAGAGATGTGACACATGCTAGCAGCTTAAGGCTGAGCATCAATGACCAGTTGTTTACTATACCCCTTGGCTATTCTCGAGTGAAAATGGGAGCATATTACCATGGACTTTGTGATGAGGCTACTCCAGACTCAGCGAAAATATCATACTATTTGGGTTATTGGGGACCTGAATAAGTCTACTCATTTCTTCCCAATGCATAGCAGAGATTCAATTGATAGGCTAAGTCAACTGTATATCTGCGAGATCGTGAGATTGAATGGGGTCTCAGTGTCCATCATGTCTGATAGAGATGTTTGATTTACGTCGAATTTTCGACAGAGCTTGCAGAACCAGTTGGAAACTAGAGTAAACTTGAGCACGACCTTCTATCCACAAAATGATGGTCGGCTTGAGAGAGTGATCCAAATTTTGGCGATATGTTCTGTGCATGCGTCCTTATTTTGGTGGTAGCTAGGAGGATCATTTGGCATTGTATGAGTTTTCATATAATAATAGTTACGAGACGAGTATCGACATGGAACCGTTTAAGGCATTATATGGTCAACCTGGCCGATCGCTAGCTTGTTGCTTCTTAATCTCTTATTGTCTTAGTAAATTTTGAGGACGAAATTTATTTTTTAAGTTTAGCTTTGTACTTTTTCAACAAGGTGTCATTCTTAGCTTTTGTGACTCTGCTCTATTTCTATGTTGCTCAGAGGCTGGCCTTATTATCCTTAGACTTTATATTAATGACTTAGTTATTATAGGAGATGATCTATTAAGGATCCATGCCTTTAAACGATTTCTTGATTAGGCTTTTGAAATGAAGGATTTAAGATTGCTCGCCTACTTCTTAACCCTTGAAGTCACATCTAGCTATAATGATATTATCTCTCTCAAGCTAAGTACGCCTCTAATCTCTTATCTCATGCTCTCATGCTAGCTTGACTAACAATAAAATTGTTGATAGTGATTAGAGAAAAATGTGAAGTTGTTACTTGATGATGGCAAGCCAAGCCCCTGCTAGATGCGATGTTGTATAGGTAGTTAGTTGGTAGTTTATCTATCTATCTTACTGTAACTCGACCAAATCTACCTTATGCAGTTCAAATACTGAGCTAGTTTATGCATGGTCCGAGGTTTCTGTTTCATTATGTAGTAGTTTTACGTATACTTTGGTACATCAAGGGTACCATATTCTATAGCCTTCATTTCTCTGCCTACTCCCCATTAGAACTTCATGCATTTTCTGATGCTAATTGGACTAGTAATCCTACTGATTGTCATTTTGTCACTCAATATTATTTTCTGCTCGATTCCACACTAATTTCTTGGATGAGCAAGAAACAAACCTTTGTTTTGCTCTCTAATGCAGAGGTCGAAAATTGGGCACTAGAAGGTATAACTTCTAAGTTTTTATGAATTTGATGGTTGCTATAGGACATGGGAGTCAATTTTTTTGCGTGTTTCACTCTTTATTGTGATAATATGAGTGTAATACAGATTGCTCATAATAACGTGTTTCATTAGCGAACTAAACACATTGAAATTGATTGTCATTTTATTCGTTAGCACATCAAATAAGAGACTCTTTGGCTGACTCGTATTGTCTCTGTCAATCAGTTTGCTGACATTTTTACAAAGGCACATCTGCTTGGCCATCATCGTAACTTAGTTAGCAAACTTAAGATGGCTTCTTCTCTACTACCTTGAGTTTGAGGGAGGACATTACTATATATATATATACACACGTTCCTATTTATATTTTTCTATATTTGAAAATTTTCATACTATTGTATATTTAGCTTTTATTCTTGTAGATCTCATGTATATATATTTGTGTAAACTCATTGATATGCATATAACAAATTCTATGTTTATGGAAAAAAAAAATTCAAATCAATAAATGTGCTGTTTTACTTTACTCATTAAGCTAATTTTCAAATTTTTACACTTATCAATAAGATATATCTTAATTTATAACGTTGTATGATAATGAGTGGTCTTAGATATGATAATGATAATTTTATTGATTTTTCATGTCAAAATAAATAAATTTTTTTAATATTTTTATTCTAATATCGAAAATTACTCTACCAACTAGCTCCCAAAGAGCTACCATTGAGAGAACCAGCCACGCTGCAACAAATGATTTTTGTAAATGTAACTTCTAGAGAGTTGGCACTTGCATAGTTACGTTTCAAACACAATTTTTAAGCATTCTTGTAAGACTGATCCTTTCTTTTGGGTATTTTTTTAAAAAGCACTTAACTGGAAATGCAACTATTAAAAGGTGTTAAAAAAGAAAAAGAAAATCTTAACGAAATAGAATACCAAATACAAATAAGGCCGAAAGTAATCATTAAAATAAAAATATTGTTAAGCTGTGAAGATAAACGATGACTTTTGGAAAGGGCGATTTTGCAACCTTCGCAGTTGGCGCAGCAATCGGTGTACGGCGCCAAGAAGAGTTGCTTTCAACCTAGGAGATTACTAAATTAACCTTTAAAACTACTACATTTATACATAACTATAGCATTCCTAATCATTAAAAGAATATAAATATATACTTTACTATGGATATTACGAATTAATTATATTTTTATATAGTTTTAATATTTACATTTACCAGATAAATAAATATATATATATATTGACTTATATATCACTCACTCATCTAATAGTTATTAATATAATTTTTATATACAATATATAACTATAATAATTAGTTTACAATTTTTCTTAAAACATTTATTTATTATAATTAGAATAATGTTAAACTAATTTTTCACATAAGTAAAATATTGACAACTATAAATAAATAAAATAAAACAAATACTTCCATAAAGCAAGATACATATTACCCATCTATGCAATAATTGTAAAATACTCCAGTAGTTGCGTTTCAGTTCAGTGTTTTTCCTTTTGATTACATATGGTCTGAAGTAAAACAGTAATTTTACACACACTGCTTCATCTTCTTTAGCTAACAAAGCTTGAACAAAACTACTATCAATCAAAGGATAATATACTTGACACTGATTTTGTTTTTTTTTTTTTTTGACAATTTTTTTCCTTTTTCTTTCCAGTTAACAGTTTTTTTTTTTTCAATTAAAAGTTTTCAAGTAAAATTTACAGTTAAAATTTTAATTACTTAAAAATAATTAGTTATTTTTAGTTATTATTTTATATTATTTATTTCTACTATTTTATATTTATTTTTGTTCTTTATTTTTTAATAAACATGTGAACTAAAATTTATGTATTTTTAAATTTTTTTAGTATATTATTTATTATTTTTTTTATTTATTAAAAATTAAACATAATATTGCATAAATATGTAAAATAAAATTTATGTATAAAAATATATATTTTTAAAAAATAATAACAATGAAAATGAAAAATAAATTAAGAAATATTTTTTTGAGTAAAAAATAAAATAAATAGATTAAAATACAAGTTACTATTTAGTGTTGAAGTAAATTCAAAATGAAATAATGAGTTAAAGATGCCCTAAGTAACTTATATTGTTTTTGCCAGCAAATTTCAATCATTATACAACAAATGACACTCAATGCAATTTAAAATAAATAAATAAATAAAAAGATAAACATTAGAGCAATAATGAAACAAAAACTTAATTCTTTAAAAGTAGAGAATGATGATACGAGACTAATTCAAGAGTGTAATAGCAAGCAATGTAGTAAAAATAAATAAATAATTTTTTAAAAAAAAATCTTCACAAATGGATAAGAATTACATACTTGTTAGATCAATTTACGTAACATAACTCACTTTGTAACCAGTCATGCGTGCATATCAAAGCCTGTAGTATGTCCGGAGATAATAAACTTCGATCGGAATCAAGTTCTTTACTGCCAGTAGCATCACATCTCATACCTAGAGAACTCATTATCGACATTGAAACACCCAACACGTCACGAGCCATCATAGATAGGATCGGGAACTTGGGCGAGTTCACTTTCCACCAACTCAATATATCAAAATCCATGTTCCTAGGAAACACAGGTTCCTCCAAATATTTATCCAATTCGGATTTCACATGCGAATTGTTTGAGGTCTCATGAAGAAATTTATCAAACCCTTGTAATCTATCCCCAAAACCATTACCATTATTTTGAACTTCGCAGGCCAAACCCTGATCGAGCGTGGCTAAGGAGGAGCAAATTGCATACTCATTATAAAGATCCCTAATAGCATCAGCAACATTCTTGATTTGGTCTGGGGCACTTGTACCATAAATCTGTGGATAGTAGTACTCCAAAAGTTTCATTTTGAATCTTGGATCCAAGATTGCAGCTATTGCCAATTTGAGGTTGCAAATGCTCCAATATGTATCAAACTTGCTTTTCGACTTTTTTGCCAAAGACCCAATACTGTTTGGGTTCTTCGACCATTCGATCAAGTTCAAGTGCATGTCAAAAATCTCGGGGAAGTAATGATTTGACGTCAAAGGGTTAGCGTTTGAGAGAACAGTTTTGACTTCTGCAAAGACTTTCAAGAACCCAGTTGCGTCATTTGCTCTCTCCCACTCAGTACCAGATGGAGCCACTGTGAAACCCGGATCACATTCTTGAAGATGACAGAATGCGTCCTTATACTCAATGGCTGTCTGGAGCATAAAATAAGTTGAGATCCATTGTATAGGGCAATCAAGGCATAGGTTCTTAGTAACGTTGACATGAACTAGACGAATAGCTTCACTGAATTTCTCTTGCACTGACTCTGAACTTGTAACATATCTTATGCTTTCTCGGATCTTGTAGATTATCTCGTGTATTGCTTCTAATGCTTCCCAAACGATCAGATCAAGGATGTTGTTTATGCAGCACATGTGAAACAGTTGACCATTACTGAGAAGCAATCTGTTTTGTGAAAGCCGATCTCTAATTCTTAGAACGACATTTTCATCAGAGGAACAGTTGTCAAATGTTATGGCAAACAATTTGCGATCAATATCCCAATCCATCAGACATGAAATAATAGTTTCTGAAAGCCCATGTTCTGTATTAGGATCCACCAATATGAAGTTTAGAATTCTCTTCTCCAGAAGCCAAGCTTCGCTGATGTAGTGTGCAGTTAAGCATAGATATCTACAATCTTGGGAAGTCCAAGTATCAACAGTGAGGCTAATTCTACCAGGAACTTTATCCAACATTTCGTAAACTTTTTGCTTTTCTTTCTCATAGATCTGCATACAATCAGCTTTTGCACTCTCACTTGACATAACATGAAACAACGGCTGAAGATTCTCAACAAATCTTTTGAAACCAATGTGCTCCACCATCGTTAGAGGATACTCGTGCAAAATAATCATGCGGGCAAGATCAAATCGACTTTGCTCTTGATCAAATTTAGGGTTCAGTTGATTCGGGTCTTGATCAAATGTTAGTGCCAGTTGATTATATTCCTGGTCAGAATTAAAATTTCCAAGCTCTATTGCTTCACGTTTCTTCTTTTCCCGCACTACAAGTAGCTGTTGACTTATGTCTCGATTACTTCTTCTAAGACATCTTTTTAAATGATTTCTCAAATGCGATGTACCACTGGTACTCGAACCACTAAGTATCTTTTTGCAGTGCTTACAGATTGCCACCATATTGCCATCCCGTTTGACCCTTTCAAAATCATTCCACACAACAGATGTTAATCGTTTAGTCTTTTTAATGGCGGTCTGCGTTGGTAACTCCATGGCATGGAACTGATAACTCTGCTAAAATCTGCAAAATCACAAAATGATAAAAAGTTGAGACCCCACCAAAGAAAAGGTTCACGCAAATATGGCAATTATATTGAACATGATGGCAGATATGATAAATAGGCTCCATTACCAAGTATAATTCACTCACAGAAAATGCATGCCTAAGCTAGATGAGTGCATATTCCTTTTACTCAACTCAACTCAATGAAGTCTTTTACAAAAAGTTATATCATTTTTAATTTTCTGCATCCATGTTAATTGGCCACTCTTTCTACCCACCTCATCCAATGATCTTCATAGCAGGTACCTGAACGACCAAGACGATTTTATTTCATTTTTATCTCCAATTGGGTGTCTCCTACCATTAGTCAAATATCTTTATTACTGATTTTGTTGTTCAACGTTTTTTCATATACGTATATCCATCTTAACATATGTATTTCTGCTACTGTGTAGTTTCTTTACCACCCACAAATTTATTTCATAGAATATGGTTAGCCTAGCAAAAGCTTTACAAATTAGTTTTCTTCAATTTCAATTCGAATGTATGTGTTAAGCATACAACTCCAGATTCACTCATGCCTGAGACGAATTTATACAGCATTATCTATTCATTTCACACTTCAACCAATTTCTCCTATTCGCTGAATAAATTTTTATCCCAAACACCTAAAGTTCTCACTCACCTGGCATCTCCTAGCTTTTGATTATCACCTATCTTTTCATTTGTAAGTCTACCTCCAATTAATTTACATCTGATGCATTTGATCTTTTTTTTGGAGAAAAAAAACAATTTTATTAATGATATATTAGTTATAAGTGCATTCAGTCAATGATTATTTGGCTACTTCCAATTCATGAATTAACATTGTTGTATTACGATAGGAATCAAAATTTTGTAAGTCTGAAATTCAATGAAATAACAATCAAGAGTGTAAATAGCCAATTCAAGAGGGCTAAACTCTCCAAATTATAGTTATCTCATGAACAGACTGACCTTCACAAAAATTACTCAAAATTATTTATACCCAAATTATTAACTAATCTAATTGTTACTAACTAACCATAGCTGGCATTTTAATATTACTCCCCTCTGGAAAACAACCTTGTCCTCAAGGTTGACAATGCACTTTCTTTTTTCTAGTTACACATACAACAATATCATATAAATGTCAAATAACTATTAATTACAACAGAAGATACAGCTCACTAACGGATAAAGGAGGGGTGTTGACACACTCGTATCTCAAGGATATTGTTGGAGGTGAAACGCAGCGTAGTAGAGATCTTCATGCGGCTGGTTGTGAGATAGAATAGAGGGTCCACGGTCATAATCCAAAATTATATTTTAAGTTGCAAATAAATAAATAAATAAAAACAAAAAGAAGTGCTCCTTCAACCTTAAGGACAAGGTTGTTTTCAACAAGGGAGTAATGATAGATACTAACAAAAGTTAGTTAATAATTTGAATATTAATAATGTTGAGAGCGATTTTCTTTTATGAAGGGGATCAGTCTATTCATGAGAGAATCATAATTTTGAGAGTTTAGCCCTCTCAAATTGACTAGTTACCCTCTTGATTATTATTTTTATTAATTTCAAATTTACACTATTTGGATTCTAATCAAATAGGGTATCAAAGCACTTTGATTCAATGTTGCCAAACGTGAGCAACAACCAAGTGGAGTTTGTTGAAAAGGAATTGGATCGGGTGAGAATGAGGACTGCTGAGTTATGCCACGCAGTCAAATTGCTTATGCAAAAGGTCTCCACGATAATGCAAATCATGGAAGATATAAATTGATTTGTGTAGTCCCTATCTCAAGCGTTATCAAATGGGAAATTGAAAGGCAGCGATTGAAATGGAGTAGCTATTCCATCTCAAAGGATCGCAGCAAAGAATCTGATCAATTGAAGATCAAAGATGTTGGTCATTGCGAAACAGATTAACATTGTTGCAGATGCACAAATCTCAATTGGTCGTCTTCAGAATAATGACAATCTATGGCCAGTCATGGTGGATCCTACATCCTCAATCGATTCCCTTGATTCCTTGACCTCATGCGCAATGAACAGCTTCATCCAACGTGATTCAACAAGAGTATCTGTGAGTTTGATGCACATTTTACTTTTTGGCGTGAAAGTTCATCAGCCGCAGAAACATTTAGAAGAAGCTACAGTTGCATTCAACCGAAATAGGGATAGCCATAGTCCGCGCAGTTGTGTTTGCACTAGCAAGTAAGAACAGCGAGAAGACTATGGAGTGTTGTTTTCATTGTCAGATTTGCAAATCAAGAGGATCAATGCGTATTCCAATATTTTCATCCATCTCAGAACAATTCAATGCCTATAAATTTTTGTCCAAGACAATTCAAATCTGTGATTTTATTGGATCTTCATGATAGGGTTTCAAATCTCATGCTTCTCGCAATGTTGTAGTTCTCAATATGCACTTCAGTGACAAGACCATAATGGTTACTTGCACTAATCGCTCTTTGCCTTTGATCTTGCTCATGGGACCCCATGATTCTCCGGAGATGTTATGCATATCTTGACCCATATTGGAATAAGCTAGTAAAATATCTTCTGTTGTAACTGATAGTCTTTTGACATTTACATGATGTTGCAGTATGTGGAACCAAAAAAAAAAAGGTGCTCCTTCAACCTTGAGGACATGGCTGTTTGTCTTGGGTTGGGAAGTAATGATAAATGTCAATAATGGTTAGTTAGTAGGGCTTTGGTTAGTTAATAATTTGGGTATAAATAACGTTGAGTGATTTTTTTTTGAAGGGGATCAGTCTATTCATGATAGAATAGTACTTTGGAGAGTATAGCCCTCTCTGCTCAGCTAGTTATTGTTCTTATTGATTTTCCACTTTGATTTTGGGTTTCTATCATATTCTAATTATAAGTTGTGCATACATTCTCTCCAACTGATGAACCAATTTGAAATTGGTGGCCCCTCCAAAATTGCTACTACAAAGATCCAAGCAGTCACCACTCTTCTAATGTCTTCTCATAGCAGGTACCTCCTACTTTTTCCTCCAAAAAATTTCTTTGATTCCCCTCTAGCCAGATCTGCCACCACGCATCGAAAATTGATACGTATTATATGTCAATTGCACAGCTGCTTATTATGGACCTTTAAAGGGCAGCAAGCATTCATCAATTGATGTAGGCATCGCTATTCGACCCCCCAGAAAAATCCTTCCACCTCTCCCATTTAAATCTCCCAAATGGGCAAATGACAGAATGTCATTAACTAACTCCTCATCTTCAAATCACAGAATGCAGCAATGAGGTAAAGGTTATGAGTAGGGAGATTTTCAGATAAAATCTGTCATGTTTAACCTCCTATCTGCCAAAATCCTGCCAAATACTCATCACTTTAGATGCAGCATTTTCCATAATGTGGCTATAGAATAATAGCTTTGTTGATATGTGAGTCAATGATGTTGCAAAGTTGCACCAATGATTTGCAAGAAAAGTGCCTAGAAGACTCGAGCGTTCATTTAAATGAATCCGCACTGCTCAAGATTTGGACAGAGTACAATAGAGCTGAATGATTGGAGACCTCATTCTATTCCCTTATCGTTAAAGCACTATTGAAATGAAAGTCCAAAGTGGAGTTTAAGGAATGTGAAGATATCAGCATCGATATGGATTTGCCATGATGAGTGGAGAGTTGGTATGAATTAGGAAATAAGTGTGCCAATGAGAACTCTCCAATCCACTTTTCTTCCTAAAATCAAAAAGAGGTCCTATCCGCCACCATCGGCTGAATGAAAGAGAACTCATAGTGGGTGCCAAGGAAGCATAAATTTCCAAGGCCTTCTCTGTGTAAGCCTCTCTCCTTCTAAACCTTAACTCATTGTCCAAAATAATTCCTCTCTCATATCTACACACTAGGACTCTTACCCACTCGACATTCTTGCTCATGAGGAAACCCCATTGCCGTTTTCTACATAGCACTAAATTTTTGTGACTAAATCTTTGATTCCCAGTCCACCATTCTTTACATACTTCTTTAGCACCTCCCAACAAACTAATGTCTTTGAGAAAGACCTTTCCCCTACTTCACACCCCATTCCATTAGTTAGCTCCATAATCTTTTTAGTTTGAGAAAGAAACAAATTTTATTAATACCCCATAATTGTCACACATGCAAATTCTCAACCCCTAAAGTGAAGAACAATGATACACAAAATGTTAAGTTAAATACATAGCCTTTCTCTCCTTTTTTTATTACAAGAAGCTACTACTCAAACTAACTAGCCACCTAAAGAAAGATATTTTCTTGCCCCATGGAGACACTAACACCCAAGTAGATGTCTTGATCTTAATGTCTTCCCACCATCCCACAATCACTAAAAAATCTCCAGTGATGCTTAGCTCTGCGGAGAACACTCCGACAAATGGATGCTCCCTTTGACATACTCATGGATGCATAGTCCCATTCAGCTTTGCTTTAGTTCTCCATCCTTTTCGTTACCGCAACACTAAAATAAATTCCAATAATTCTAACTCTAAAAATCAATACATTGACATACACATGGGTGAATAAGACTAGACATCCAGCATCAAGAAGTTTAGTCACTGCCTACTAAACAAAGACATCAATGCATGCGGTAATCAAGTTGTCAAGATTGATTCAAATCAAAACTATATCCAATGAAGCTTGTTACTAGAATGATTAGGAGGTAGAACAAATTGTCATTGTTGAGATCATCATGACAGATTCTAGCAAGAAATTTGATTTCATGAACTTGATCTGACATGATGTTGTGATACAAATACCCATGAATCTAATAAACAATATTTTGGTACAAAGGTCATATCAATCAGAGATTCCCTGATCCAAATGGTCAGACAGACATCAACCTATGGTCAAGTACGATGAAGAAAGTAAATCGGCAGATTGCACGTCTTGTGTTGTGAAGCATTCACCATAGGCATTGCAATTGCAGTTCCTACATGTCGCAAACCATGAACACGAAGATTTGATCAAAGAAAGATTGAAGGCATAGGGTCGCTCAATTCAATGTATCCATTGCATAATAACAATGGTCATGATTTGATGTGAGAATAAAGAAGACAAGGGATCAACAATGGCTTGGACGAAGAAGAAAAGAAGAAGAAGAGATAGTAGATTGTTATCAGTAACAATGATAAGGTAGTTTCACTGTGGAATGAAATTTTTCTGTTCTACACGTACAGAGACAGCACAAACACAAAGACAAAGCATGGGATCTTGATGCAATTTCTTGGAGAGAATCTGATGCAGGCACATCTGAAAGAGATTGTGGCGTAAGGGCTCAATTTGACACAAGTGCTTTAGAACCTTGATGCAACAGCAGCTATGGCAATGGCACAACCTTAATCACCACAAGAATCCACCATCTCATCATCCAGTTGTCAAAGCCAAGGTTCATTTCCCCAATGTGAATGATGCGATTGAGGTCTTCATGGATGGATTTGGTGTGAAAATCTGTAATGGAGTGGCAAATAACAGTCTCCTAAGCTTGTTGCTTTTGACACTTTGTCTACTCTTCCAAGAATAGCTTTCTTGAGTAAATACAAATGGCAAATGCATAGAAGCATTCAGATCCAACAATGTCGTCAATGTTGCCGAAAAACGTCCCCCAGCTATCAATGGTGCCTAAAGACAGTAACGATGAGGTTGACGACGAATGTGATGGATAAGGAGTTGTCGCAACATGTAGACCACGACTGCAACGAATCATCAGAGAAGAGATGATCAAAGGAGACAAATGGGGGTGAAGGCCAAAAGGAGGTAATAGTCTAGAGGAAGAGATTGATGAGAACGTGTATCTCAAGGATGTTTCTGGAAGGAATTAGATCAGTTGTTCTGACGGCAAAAGAGATTTCCATTAGCACAGTGAAGTGTTGTTCACTTCTTCATGCGACTAGTGTGTGATATAAAATAGGACAATGCCATATTTTTACATAAGATTCTATTTTTAGTCCCAAAAAAGGGTGCTCCTTCAAACTTTGAGAACAAGGTTGTTTTCAGCAGCGATAATGATAGATCCCAACCATAATGGCTAGTTGATAGCACTTAGGTTAGCTATAATATTATTAATGTAAATGATGTTGCGTGGCTGTATGAGGGGATCATCTATTCATCTAGTGAGCAATATACTGGAGAGTTTAGCCCTAAAAAATTGGCTAGTTTTCTTTCTTAGTTATGGTTACATTGAATTCTTAATACAATTCTGATTTCAAATTTGGATTCATTAAAGAGATAAAGTGAGAAGGAATAAGAGAAAATCTTAAAAGGAATAAAAAGGTGGACAAATTATTCGGTCTTGGAAGAGAATTCTGAAGCTCAGATTTTGGGTATCCAAAATTTCCAAAGCCACAGGCCCTGCAACTTCTTATCTCGGCTTGAGCATATTTTAATCCGCAAGCTGAATGCAGTTCTCTACCAAGAAGAGATCCTTTGGTTCCAGAAGTCTATAATCAACTGGCTCAAAGAAGAGGATCTTAATACTTGATTCTTTCATCTAAGCACTATCCAGAGGAGAGCCATCAATCGTGTCTTGTCTTTAAAAATTGACAATTCTTGGTGTTCTGATGTCAACCAGCTGAAGGAGCATGTTGTTCAATACTTTCAGCATCTTTTTTCTCAAGATAAAGTCCCTTCCCACTTATTAACTCCTATAAGGTATACTCCTTTCCGGGAAGACAGTGATCGGATTATTCTTCAACCCCTCTTCAGCCAGATGAAATTCATAAAGCTTTTTTTGGTATAAAACCTTTTAAATCTCCTGGTCCAAATGGGTTTCTAACTCTTTTCTTTCAGAAAATTTGGAACGTGGTCGGTGCTAATATCAGTAGAATTTTGGTGGTTGCTTGAAATGAGGGGACCTTTGATAGGAATATGAATCGCACTCATATTGTCTTGATTCCTAAGCTAAACAACGTTCATCTCATTACTCAGTTTCGCCCAGTTAGTTTGTGTAATGTTATCTATAAGCTTCTTACCAAAATCATTGTCAATCGACTAAGACCTTGATCGGTAAGCTTGTGGGTAAGCAACAGCATAGTTTTGTCCTGGAAAGGACCATGGTAAACAACGCTTTGGTGGCTCAAGAAGTTTTGCACACTATGAGAAGGAAAAAAGGCAAAAGTGGGATGGTAGCTTTCAAACTGGACTTGGAGAAAGCTTATGATCGGATCTCTTGGCAATTTCTTCATCAAACATTGGTACATTTCAACTTCCCTAATTCTTTAGTTAAACTTATCATGTGGTGTGTTTCTCCTGCTTCCTTCCCTGTGATTTGGAATGGAGAAGTTACTCAAAGTTTCATGGCTTCAAGAGGTTACCGTCAAGGGGATCCTATGTCCCCTTACCTCTTTGCCCTTTGCATGGAGAGGTTATCTCAGATGATTTTGGAGAAGATTAATGACCGAATTTGGCAGCCTATCAAGCTTAGCAGAGAGGGTATTGCAGTTTCGCATCTCTTCTTTGCGGATGATATCCCTTTGTTTACAAAAGCAACTGCTCAGCAATGGAAGGTAATGATGGATGTTCTAAACGAATTGTGCGACCTCCGCGGAAAAGATAAACCTTGCCAAATCCAAGATGTATGTTTCCAAAAAATTGGGAGATCATGTGCTCGTAGGCTTAGTAATTTATGTTCCATTGCCCTCACTAGAAACCTAGGTAAGTACTTGGGCTTTCCTTTAATTCACAATCGAGTGGATAAGACTACTTTCCAGCCAGTTATTGATTGCATAGAGAAGTGTCTAGAGAGTTGGAAGGCAAATCTACTCAACTTGCCTAGTCGCATCACCTTGGTAAAGTCTACTATCACGGCAATTGCTTCATATATTTCTCAAGTTATGCAAATGCCTGCTTTTGTTTCCAATAAGGTCGATCAGTTGGTTCGCAATTTTGTCTAGGGCTGCACTGCAGAAAGACGAAAAATTCATTTGATCAACTAGAATATCCCATGTCAACCAAAACATCAAGGAGATATGGGATTACGGAAAATGAAGCATATTAATGAGGCATTGCTTGCTAAACTAGCATGGCGTCTCATATTTGATAATAACCAACTGTGGATCTGCATTTTAAGAACTAAATACCTAAAGCAATCCTCTCCATTCACTCTCCATCGTAAGCAGGGGGGACTCCCTGATTTAGTGAGGAATCTTGTTCGGTAGTAAGTTGCTGGAGAACGGTCTAATTTGGCGTGTCTTGGCAAGCGACAAAGTTTCAATGCGGACCAATGTCTAGTGCTGCGAAGAGCCGCTGGTTGAAACATTAATAGGGAATATTCATGAAGAAGATCGAGATCTTCAAGTTAGTGATATCGTAGCAGCTGATAGAACTTGGGATTTATCAAAGATGAAAATTGATCTTTCGGTGGATATTCACACCAAAATAAACGGTATTCCCCTTTCTTCTCATACTTTGGAAGATCGTCTTATCTGGCGATTAACTACTTCTAGAAGGTTTACGGTGTAACCAGCTTATTAGTTAGCTATAAAGCAGGAGAACCCTTCAAATGAGTACGAGAAAAGTTGGGTATGAAAGCTACCCATTCCACAGAAAATTAGATGTTTTATTTGGTTGATCTTTCATGGCAAGCTTCTTAAGAAGCGGCAGATATGTGTGCGAGGATTAGTTGGTAACATTGTAATCGATGTCTTAGCGAAGAAAAAGACATTATTCATGCTCTTAGAGATTGCCTCCACTCTCGCAAAATATGGCACCGTATTCATGGTCATCTCCACCCGCCTAGCTTCTATGAGACCCCTATAGATGCATGGTGTGAAAATAACCTTAACGATATGAGGATTCATATGCATTCTAGCACTGAAGCGGTGTTGTCTATGAAGTTTGCTACAGCTATCTAGATTATTTGGAAGCATAGAAACAAAATGGTTATTGAAGGTGTCACAAATAATATAGGTAGCACTATGTTTACTTGGAAAGATATGTTTGCTAATATTAGAGGCACGTTTGACGATTGCTTTAAACCTCATGTCATAGTCAATCCTCGTTGGGTTTCTTCAGATGGAGCTGAGCAAGTATGGTATAAAGTTAATACTGATGGAGCTACAAAAGATAACCCTGGTCAAGCTTCTTTTGGAGTTGTCATTAGCAATTGGAAAGGAGAATGGGTTTCTACTTGTTTTAGGTGTTTAGGCATTTGTTCAAATATTGTGGCAAAACTCCAAGCTATAAAACATGGGTTGCAGTTAGCCTCTGATCTTCATCTTTCAAAAGTTATTTTAGAGACTGATTCCAAAGCGGCGTTGGATATCCTTACTATGGAAGACTACATGTACCACCCCACAGCCAATATCATTGATGATATTAAGATGTTAAAACAGCGATAAGGAAATCAATGTGTGAATTTTCTTGCTAACAAAGCTTTTTGTTCTAACGTTTTCTTTGTAAAACATGATCAAGCCCCTGCAGGGATGACTCCCTCCCATATAGTTGGCAGATGCTTTCGACATTGCTTTTTTTAGGCCTTAGTGCCATTTTTTCGTCCTTTGTAACTCAAAAAAAAAAAACAAAAAAACGGAGAGAACTCTTAAAGAATTAACCAATGACAAAAAGAAAAAGCGAAGTAGTTTAGTGTGACAAAAAACCAAAAAAAAAGGTCTTCTTGCACACATAACCGTGTGTGATTACAGAAGGGTTAAGATTTAACAAAAAAAAAAAAATTAGTAAAACCTTTTTTGATAGAAGCAAATGTTTTTGTGACAAGGGTTTGTCAAAGTGCAAAAGTTGATTTCTCCATAATCACATGTTTCAACTTTGAAGTAAGGAAATCAATCTTTCAAAATATTGTCATTCATCCCAAAATGACCGAACATTCCTTATGTAGGCCATTGACTACGGCATAACACCAAACATTTCCCTTGAGCTTTGTTTTTCTCCTAGGGAAAAAAAAAATGTAATCTAAGTGTCAAGGAATGAGACTTAATTTTGACAAACAAAAAAGTCGCATCATCAATGTGTATTTGTTTCAAGGCACCATAAAAAGTGGGCCCCAAACTCAATAACGTACACTAGGAACAACACTAGTTGTTTTACTTACTGCTGATCAACCCCAACACATGGTACAAATATGTTCCTCCTTGGGCTCCTAGATTCCGCTAAAATACTCCTACATGATCCACTACACAGCCCCTCAGAGATCATCAAGCATTTTCAGACAAATGCCCACAATCAATAAGGCTCTAGGAGGCGGTGATTATGGTGGAAACTAGCCAGACAAGACAAGGAGGGTAGTAGTTAGACGAAGAAGGTGGAAACAAGCTTGATAGCGGGAGAAGTTGCAACAGGTGCTGATGCTGCTGCTGTTGACCTAAAGCTGAAAAGAAAGAAGAGGGGAATGGAGAAAAGAAGAGAGACAGAAACAACACAAGTTGTTCTTCTAGCAGCACAAGTTGAAAGGAAGTTACCAAAAAAAAAAAAATCAGAAGGGTAAGAAATCAACAAGACAAGAAGAGCAGCAGCAAGAGAGCAGTAGGCCGTGTTGATCTTTCAAGTGGAAGAGGTGCTACAAAACTAATACCACCTTGAGATTAACCAGAGGGATGGAAAAAGCAAAAAAAGCAAGAGTGGTTGAGGGCAAGAAAAGAGCAACAATAGGACAGTGTTGTGCAACATTTTCAGAAAGAAGAAGAGAAGGAAAAAGAGAGACAGACCAATGAGGAGAAGAAGGAATAGAGGGAAATATAACGGGAAAAACAGAATAAGAAAGAGGGCAGAGGAAGAGAATCAAGGAATGCTCTAATAGCAAGTAATGGTGCAACAACCACGAGAGAGAGCAATGAACTATTCAAAGGCAATATAAAATCTTTCATTCATTTCATCTATGCTTAAATTACACATAAATAAATATCATAAACACAATTATTATACTCCAACTGTCCAACATATAGATACTTCTTTCCTCAAAACCTAACCAATTAAAAATCAAATAAAAACTGAAAATATGGAAAAGAAAATGATAAAGTAAAATTAATTCCAATGGCTTAAAGAATCAGTACATTAACATACACTTGGGTAAATGGACTATAGCAAAGAGAGTTAAACCAATTACACATGCAGGGGGGGCGTGTGTGTAGAGTGAGAAAGAGAGGAGAAATGAATAAATATTCATCAATGCCTACTAAATGATGGCACACGATAAAGGACTGTCAATATCAAGTCAGCTGAAGACCATATTTGATGAAGATTGTTCCAAGAATGATTAGGTTGTAAAACCTTGAGTATAGCATTTTTCAGCAATCCATTCATGCATCAATTAGGTAGTAAAAGATGCATGCATTTCACGCTTAATGATGTATGTATGATGTGACACATGTAAAATACCTAATATAACTATGCCAAAGTCAACCAAATCTAGTTCAGAGCAGGTGGCTCTTGTCTTTGAAAAATCAAAAGAAAGGTTAAGAAAAAGCACCTCAAGGCCATTTTGGGGCATCTAAAATCAAATCACAAACTTAGGAACATTAATTGATCATAAAACGTTCATCTTTATGATTAAAGGAATGTCACATAAGAGAGATTACATATATGCAGCAAAAACCAATAATTGAGCCTTAAAAAGAAACCAATAATCGGTCATATCAAAGTCAGAGTCACCTTGACAATAATAATGTCAAATTAAGGACTGCACTTGCATTGGTTAGAAGTGATGCACCCAAATGGATTCAACAACACAAGTACTTCAAGCTTGATTCAATTAAATTAGTTAAAAAGGAAATGACAGACATGATAAGCAAATAACATAAATGATAAGCAAACAATAAAACAAGATTCGCTCATCAAGGTATTGGCGGGGTGGTCATGAGAGTGGGCCATGACCAAGGACAAGGAGGTTATAGATTCAAACCCAACCCTCTACACAAACTTCTCCAAATTCCTTGTGGTAGGTGGGCCCATTTTAACCCTAGTATCCTAGGTCCTAGCCTTGTAGGTGGATGGGGACCCCCATTGACTAGTTGGACCCTTAGAGAAGGAAACCACAGTATCCAAAATAAAAAATAAAAAAAAAAACAAAGAAAGAAAAAGATTCAAGTAGCCAATCCACAAGGGGAAAAAAAGATTTTGTGAAATTGGTGGTGTTTAATTCGGTCAATTGAGTGAATGATAATAACAATAACAACAACAACAACAACAACAACAATTACAAAAGCAACAACAAAAACAACAACAATAAAAATAATAATAATAATAATGATACAGCATGTGCAACAAAAAAGAACAAACTATTTAATAACCAGTTTGGTGTCAACAACTGCACAACAAACAACGGACAATCTCATGTCATTAAAGTCTTCATCCCAATTTGACAATTTCAAAATAGTTTCAGCCCTTTTCATTATTTCTCAAGTGAAAATGTATAATGCGTGATGTAGAAAATCTCTCCACTACTATAGTACTACTCATAAATAAAGAATTCATTAAAGAGGAATCATATAATAAAAGATCGAAAGATGAAACATAAAATTCATTGTTGATGTGCATAATCCAACTACATAAAATATAGATAATCAAATGGCAACATACCTGAAACAACTTATAGTGAGGCCAAAGTTCTAACAGCTGCAAGAAAATCTCTCAATAAGTCAAGAACGCCTTGCAGCCTAAGTTCTAGTTGGACACATCCTCTGATGTGACCGGCATTTCCATGTTATTTGTTAAGCCTTCCTGAGCAAAATCCCAAAGAAAGAAACTCAATCACAAGAACAAAGAAATCACACATGCAAAATAGGGGAAAAAATTGCTATGAACACTAAAACCCTGCATATTACAAAATATTGGATTTTTTTTCAACAAGAAACAGCATAAATTTTATTAATAAGGTGTGCTCCATTACACCTACACGAAATATCTCAATAATGACAAGCTATCCACCCAAGCTGCATTCAATGGTTTCAAGATAGCAAGGCAATCTCTAGATGATTTTTCCTATTTAGGAAAGACATGGCTGAAGCCATTAAAAAAAATTATCTAAACTCCATGAATAAGTAATAATTTTTTTATAAGTCCTTGGATATTTCATACATAGATTCATCTATGTCTGTGTCGTATAATGCATGTTAAATTATCGTAAAATGCTTAAAGCCACTTCATATTAAATGAGATCGTGTAAAAAAATCATAAATTCATGCCAATGATTAAAGAATCATGTTTAATATAGAACTTACACACAAGTTATAATAAACTGGATAATATCTGTAGCAATATAATAAAAAATAAATTAAAAAATCAAAAAAAGATAACCTTCATAACATAAATTTAATTATACCGCTTCAATTAAATGTTAGGTTAATATTTTAAATGAACAATTAAATTTTTAACATAGAAAGACAAAGAACCTTATGCATTATATAGTTATATGAGCCCCTTTATAATTTTTAAAAATCTCAAACAGCTCCATAATTTGGCTTAAGTATGGTCCATACAGTTAAGTTCCAAATAGCCTAGGCAATGGACTAGTAGTGGCCTCAAGAACACTGGTTTCATCACACACAATCTACTTTTGGATCAACGTAACTTATCACATATATTCCATCCCACATGGCTCTTCCCCATGAAAGCTCTGTTCTTGAGTCAAAATGGACAGCCTCGACCCTGCATTGCTGAATGCTTATTTTCTAATTTGATTAATCAGTGCATCAAAGCCCAATATTTATCAAAAAAGTGAAAATTTCACATTACGATCCTCCTAAGTGCACAATATATTTAATAAAATAATTTGTTGCATTAATGACTACACAAAAGATCCTTCTCAAAAACAGATGCATCCCTGCTACAGGAAATTCTGCAACCATTTGCAGAATGCTGATTCATGCATCTATCTAATCCCAAAAGCAAATTTCTTTTTAAATTGGCAGCAGAAATTCTTAAAATGTTTAATTTTCTTTGGGTTATCTAATCTATCCTCTAGATGCTATACACCGATATATCAAACATTATCCCCAAATTTTTGAAATTAAATGAGAATCACTATCCTCGGCTTATCCTTTACAACATGAATATACAAATTTTTAAGACAGAAATATCTGTTGATGCAATGGATTAATAACACATAGACTAAGCCCCCCCAGGTTCCCATTAAAGTAGACTAACCTACTCAAACTTGAAGAGAGTATATTACGACAAAATGTTAAAATGTTTCAAACATTTCATTGAAAATCATAATTATCCATATGAACTCCAACTATTAATAGGCATTCATAGTAAAGTGCACCCCAATGAAATTTATGGTCCACTTGTATAAAGAAGAACACACATAGATATCGCTCAAGCAATAAGCCGCATGAGCCAAGCCAAAGTGCACTAAAAGAGCAAGATGAGTCTGATACCTTTCCTAGGCACCTACCGGGGCATCTAGACTATGTGTAGCATCAAGGTGAAACTTAGGCTATTGCCTAACCTCACCTTCATAACTTTCATTCATATATATGTATATGCCATGTTTTTCTTACCAATCTCTTTTAGCTTAGAATGCAAGAAAGGGTCCAACTGCCAATGTAATAGTCCCAGTGTTGTCGACGTAGTAAGGCAGTTTAAGGCAATAAGCCTCCATAAGGCGAGGCGGGGCTTAGGCGGTCCGTAAAATAATTATTTAAAGGTCCTAAAAGAATTATTTATTTATTTATTGATCTCTCTCTCTCTCTCTCTCTCTCTCTCTCTCTCTAGACACACACACACACACACACCCACACACACACACACACACACACACATATATATATATTGTGTAATACTTTTTATAATTTTATTTGTTTACAATTTACAATTAATTAATGATATATAAATCATAAAATTATAAATAATGCCAGTTGCTATAGAGAGAGAGAGAGAGAGAGAGAGAGGAGAGACATAGACGGAGAATGAGAGACAAAAAGAGGGAGAGAGAGAGAATAGAGACACAGACAGGGAGAGGGAGAGGGAGAGACACAAAAAGAGAGAGAGGGAGAGACGCAGAACGAGAGAGAGGAGAGAGGAGAGAGAAAAGGAGAAAAATGCACAGTAAGACCACAAGAGTCACCGGAGTCACTTACCAAAGAAGATGTCAAAGTTACTCACCGAAGTGTCGGAAATGATCGTCAGAGTCTCTGAGATGATCGTCGGAGCTGGTTTGAGTCTTTCGACTTTGAGAAGTTTGAGAATGGTGTTATTAGATTTAGGTTAAAATTAAAAATTAATTAATTAATTCAAATCCTCCTATTTTTTTTAAATTTATATAAAACACCTCCAACGCCTAAGTTGAGGGGGTCTGGGCGCTTAGGCTGCACTTTGATAACACTAAACATTCCAATGGAATTTTTGTTTTTACAACATATATTTTGCTACATTTTAGCAGTTGACCATGAATCATTTTTCCATATGAAAGAATCCAAAATACCCTTCTTTATTATTTAATCATTGATGTAAAGATGAGGCTATTTCATTAAATTATCTTGACACCAACTAGTCAATTTATGATATATACGTTGCATTTTATTTATGGTTTTCTTTACCCCTTCTCTCCCACTTAACTATACATGTTTATCGAGTATGAGTGCAATTGCCTCCATCACACCAATTATTCAAAGCCTCAATTGATTCTCACCACTACCATCTCGAAACACATCTCTAGTATTCAATAAGTATTTAAGCCTTTCCCACAAATACCCTTCTTTAGTTGAAAGACTTTCAAGGTGAATTTTGCATAGAAGGATTTCTTAACAAGTAGTGAAGAGACAAGAAAGGGATAAGAATAAGGCCTCAAAGGAGCACAAAACTGGCAAAAGGCAAGTCCATGAAGGAGGTTAATGAAAAGGCCAACGGCGGAAGATGATAATAAACTTATAGGACATGTTGTCCTTCATTGTAAAAGTAGGATTATGTACTTCTCCTCCACTTGCAACTTTTAAAAAACAACTACATTCTCTGCAAATACAACTATTGGTAGTACATTTTAACTCCAAAATACCATATACTAACAATCAAAAATGCCCATTCAACAATATTGGTATGAATTCACTTTCCCACAAATATACTTACATGTGTCACGTTCTCATTAAAAAAATTAATTAATTAAGAAATTTATATACTCATTTGCAACGTGTAGGCACATCCACCAGTTCACCATACGTTATCCTTCACTCATTCACAATATAAATCTCAAGAACCTGCACACGCGCGCGCGCGCGCACATGTATATACATAAATGAATATACAAGCTCAATACACAAGTTCTCCTTTAGTCTCTAAACTTAAGATTCAATTCCCACTTTGCCAAACCATGATAAGAACACCAAGAACAACATGAAGACGAACTCAAATCAGAAGCATTACTAAACACCTAGAAAAACCAAAATCGAAAACTCGCAGTAACCAGGGAAGTTAAGCGAGTAGCAAACAGTAGTTCCCAGAACTCTGGTCTGGGATCATCCAAACCGGTCTTCAAATTCACAACCCGTACCCGAATTCAAACAGGGTCGGCTCACGAAATCCAATTGAACAAAACCAATAACCGCGTCGACCCGATCACACATAAGCAACAGCAAAAGCGAAAACAAACAAATAATGAAGAAAATCAAACAGAGGTTTCTCGATCATAAGCGTATAGAGTATGAAAATTTGTAGAGAGAGCGAAGGAAGAAGAGCTAATTAATTACCTGTAATAACAATTAATACGCCAAAGGAAGGCCCGAATAATCGTTGAAATTTTTGCAGATGTAAAGACGGAATGGGCAGAGAGAGAGAGTGAGAGAGGATGGCAAGAGGTAAAACGGGGTCGGTTACGTGAAGCACCGAAACAAATAGGGTTTGGTTATTCGGTTCTTTTGAATTTGCAGTGACGACAGGATGAGCCCGATTTGTTTGGTTATTTGGGTGGGGGACCCGTACACGACCCGGAATTAGTTACAACTGGGACACGCTCCAGCCACGAGTTTTTTCTTTTTTGCCCTTTTTAATAATTAGGCAATAAATATCTATAACTCTTTCATTTTTTTATATTTTAAAAATTAAAATTTAATTATTATTTAAAAAATAGTTTTTATTATTATTTATTCTTATTTTTTAATTCTTATTATTTATTTTTATTATTAATTTATTGTAACCTAAAAGCTTTATACTTCTATAAGAGTGACAAGAAAATAATTAATCACAAAGAACTTTGCAAGACATCTTTTTTCTCTTATATTCTAATTTTTTTCACTTGAGTTCTTCATTTTCTTTATAACTGTATTCTATAAATCATAGTCTACTATTACTTTAAATACACAATAGCTTAGAAAGAAAAGGTTTAAAGCATATTTCATTATAAATTTAATTTGTGATACTAATTTATATTTAATTATTTGAATAATACATATCTTTTATATATGATTGATTAGTCACACATAATATTATTCATTTTGAATTATAGGCAATATCATTGCTTAAAAAAGTATGTCATATAGTTACATCTTGTACAATCTCTTATGTAATAATTAAAAAAAATTAAAACTAAATAAATAAATATAAAAAAATTTAATTAATTACGAATTCTAAGACAACTGAGAGACCATATGGTACGTATTGTAATACAACTGTGAGACTACGTTGTATATATTCTAATACAACTAGAAACTAAGTATTCTAATACAACTGGAGGACTACGTGTACGTCTTCTAATACAACTATGAATTAGGTATTCTAATATAATTGAGAGACTACATGTATGTATTCTAATACAATTGAAATACTACATTGAATTCTCTATATAAACCCTAATTCACTCTATTTTAAAAGCATTCTAAACTCTCTTACAACCCTAGAGTCATCAAAGAAGAACAAGGGAGCATGTAGAAGCCATTAACAGAGTTCTTAAAGTGCTTGAAGAGTGAATTAAAAATCAAAGATATGATTTATACTCTTTTCATTATTTTATTTAAGAATTGGTTAGAAAAATACTTAATAA
>JAJIYU010002107.1:0-31904 GCA_030144865.1 Tinospora cordifolia | reverse complement strand
AAATCCTACTCAAAAATTGATTAAATTACTCCACATTAAAAATTTTCGCTCAAATTCGTCAATATATGCTGAGATAGTAGAGGTTTTTTGGAGTTCGAATAACTAAGCTTTATAGTTCAGGCAAGTAGACTGCCCAAAACGTAATTTCAGATCCCTTGTGAAGGTTTCCCAAGTAGAGAATTGGCCGATTGAATGTATCCAGCAAAACCACTAGAAAGCAAGGCCAGACATGCAGAAAGCAGTAATGGAGAGTTAATGATCCAAAGGAGTGTCATGAGATTGAAAGAAATAGTTGGTATGAAATAAATCTAAATTGCATATTCGGATATTTTACGTATTTAATATGTATTAATTTTGAACTTTTGGCTTCTTTTCTATTTGTATATATTATTTTAATATTGGGGACTTTTATACATAAATGTTATAACTATATTGGTTGATAGGTTCAATGATTCAACCCTATAGGGCCCCTAAATGCTTATGGTGAGATCCCAACAAGAAGGCAACCTTGCCCACACGACCGACTGGACCCAAAAACCAAAAAAAATAAAAAAAATAAAAATCCCAAATCTAATTTCAGTCACCACCTCCTTGCTCATACCGGTTTGGATCTCTGAATTGCGGAGCCTCATTGTGCTCACCTTTCTACAGAAACTTGTAAGAATTATAAAAAAAAAAGAAAAAGAAAAAAGAAATGAAAAAGTTTCACTTAAAATGCTAAACAATACGCTGAAACCGTAAACGTACGGAAATCAAATCTTTGCTGGTACCACTCACTGATTGACGCATAGGAATGCATGTCGGGTTTCATATATTTCTAATACCAATCAAGCAAGTGTAAAGATTGTAACGAGAACTGAGTTCTCAAATGTGGTAACGTCCAGCTGCGTGCATGGACTTGGAGGTGTATAAAGCTACCATTCTTGGTAGCTACCATATTGCAGGTTGCAAGGGTAAGGCCGTGAGGAATGTGAATGGAAATGTTATGAGGCAAAATATCACCTACATGACCATAGCGAATGACATAAATAGTATAATCGAGCTATGCAGATTCATGCATGCATATGATTAAATGCCAACTGATAATGAAACTATTACTCCTATATAAAATAACATATATTCACATAATTTTCAAGGGAAAAAGAAAAGCTTAGATGTACCATGGAGTTGCATGTACCATGGAGCTTACAATTCCTTCCACTGCAATGCAAATAAATGGGACAGATCAAGCTTCACTAGGCAGGACATTAAAGAAATGATAAACCTCATCTTCATCGATGACACCAACCTCTGTTGAACAGACCATACAGCAAACTGGCTTAAATGTTTCACCATGTGCAGGATCAACTTTGTTTTCTCTGAAGCTTGCCTTATTTTTACCTTTCCTTGGTTTTGAACTTCCCTGACGCAATATTTGGTTGGTCTTGGTCTTGCAATTGACTACAAATATTGCTCTGTACTGAGTCAAGTACTTTTCATGCCTGTACTACCCAAAATAAGAGAGACGCCATAAAATATCAAGAAGGAGAGAAACTTCCAACTTCTAGGATACAGCATGCATAGACTGATAATCTAGCAGCATAGGTTGTTTCTTCATACATCCTTCCCAAACCATTATGTCTACCTAGAAACTGTGTATAGTAATCGATCAAAACTAATAAAATTCATACTCAGTAACCACATGCAGGTGACCAGAAAAGGCAATTTTTTCATTGTCAACCACATAAAAGACGTAATTCAAATTTGAGATAAGCATATAGAAAAATGAAAGTGCAACCATGATCAACTCAGAATTCAGCGGACATCTACTCAAACAATTGGTGACTTTTACAGGGTGAAACCCTTGCTTCACCACAGCTGACATTTCAACATGTTTGGTCTTAAGACTGGATATTTTCCTATAAATGGCTAAAAGGAGTTCATCCTCCTTAGGTGTCTTTTCCTACATAAAAGGGTAACCTGGTAAAAAGCGTAATGCAAGAGATGAATCAACAAATTGAAACAGATATGCAAACTCAAGAAACAAATCTGTGATTCTATGTATAAAAACATCTTTCAGTGACATCTTTGAGAAAATGAATAGAATATATCAAATCATTGCAATATTAGTATTTTGAAGGAGGTGAAAATTACCAACTCTCAATGGAAATGGGCTGAAGTATCGAAACCCATGATAATCATTACATTTGTTATGATAAACTCTTTTTTTTTTTTTTTTTTTTTTTTTTTTTTGTGTGGAAAAAAAGGCATGAAGTTGCCGCCTAAATAAGGTTCATGGAGAGGCCGGACTACATTTGAGTTTGTTGTAATAAACTTAATAAAACAGCTTTTTCACAGAATAAATAAATAAATACATCATATAGATTTGATTCACATACCTTTGACAATCTATGCAAAGAGTGGTGAAACAAGCTGGACAGCTAAGTATAGCATCAGAGGTATGACCCTTCCTTTTCTTCTGAACCCATAATTCATCTTTGTCATCAAGATCTGAGTCATAAAATTCGGGCTTGATAGAATAGTCGATTTCATCATCATCAGAGACTGCACATCAAAGATCGAACTTATTATCAGAAAATTTAATTTCACAATCAAAATTATACTTGTTCCTCGTGTCATCTTGTTGAGTTGAGTTGAGTTGAGAATTGTACTACTTTCTTTTTCGAGAAAAAAATATATCTACAGAAATAAAAAAATATTTTTATTAGTAAATCAAGTGTGGAGAGAGAGATGACAGCCTAAAGACAGTACAAAGAGACAACTAGCTAAATGCATATATCTAAAACATAACTAACTATATTGTCTAGTAGGAAGAAAGAAAAACCGAACTACATGTAAGAAGATTGTAGCTAATATAGAAAGGCGAAAAAAGAAGAGATTTGATTTGACAGTGAGTTTGGCATTAGTGTTCCTCACTCCAAACAAAAGAAAATAAAATAACTAAGCTAGAAGTATGGTTTGAAGATTATGTACAAGAAGTTTATAATGACAAAATACATAAAATTCTTGGCAAGCCTTATCTCTTTCTTCACTTTCTTCACCTTTTTTCTTTGGCGTCAATAACAATCATCAAAATTGAATCTGCAAGCGATGACGATATGGTCATTGTTTATTCAATAAATTATTTTATTTTTAACACCTTCAGAGTTAAATAGTTGTTTGCAATTGACATTAAATTGAAGAAGCTCATGTACATATCTTCTACTTTGTGTGATGTGTATTCATCAGCAAAATCTTTTGCCAAATTTTTGAAATTTTTTTGCCTATATATCCATTTAACTCTTCAAAGTATCTATATACTTTTTTTTTCTTTATTGAACAGAAAACTGTAGGATCTATATACTTTTAAGATTCAACTAAATTGCAAGCCAGGTTACCAGAATAAAACGTGATGAAACTAGAAGAATAACATAGTTACATACTAACAAAAAATTCTCCACCATGAAGAATATGAACATCGGCATTAAAGCTCTACATGCAATACCTAATATTATACGTAAGAGTCGACCAGTCAAAGTAGAATTTCTTTTTTCTTTGAAAATACATGTACTAATACAGCAAAAACTCAGTTGTAATAGTAGATGAACAAACTGCAAGTGACGTTTGCATGGCAAATAGCTCCTGTCTATGGAATCACAGAGATGAAAGATGCCAAAGTTATGTTTGGCAACAGGATGCAAATAAGCATTTCCTTCACAAGTAAGATTTCACGAAGAAATGAAACGAACTCAGCATAATAACTTACTCCATTAGTTATAATTTTAGAAATACCTTAGTTTACATGGTCATGCTTACTCTTATTAAGAGTATTGGAGCACTGCTTTTCTTTTAAATCCAAATTTTTCTTATAGCTGAACCATATAACCCAATCTTCCTCACATTTTGATGGATAAATCCTATCCTCAAGCATGTCTTAATAGCTTTTGCCTTTTTTGGGGGGGGGGGGGGGGTTTCACACAAATAATCAAATGCTAAGAAATTAGAATCTGGTCCTAACAAAATTCCTATGCAGAAAGTTTAACAGAGTGCCTTGATCAACAAGCAAAAATGGAAACAGCTCCAATTCTGATAGAGAGACTAAGTAGAATTTGAAGCTGGACGGTTACCATTGCCTAACTACTTTTGATCTGGAACCAATTTCAATATTCAACGGACGAAGCAATAGAAGTGGCAACAACTACTTTAAAATAGCAAATAGGTCTCAAATCCAGGTCATGTAACAAAAAGTTCTGCTACACTTCAGATTTCAATTGAGACACACGGACAAACGCAAGAAGATAAAAGTCCAATCCAAACCACTGATACTGCCAAAGGAAGCTCAATAACCTGTATTCAAATTCATTCCAATACGATCTCAACGTCTACTAACCTACCGCTACCATTCCTTCATTACCTTTTATACTCAAATTCTACTTTCAGCTGGATAATTTATTCAATAAGCAGATCCAATTTCAGATCACAGCTGGAAGTTTCAAACCAACAAGATGAAACTCCGATCGAAATTAAACACCAAAACTTAACAAAAAAAAAAAAAGCGCGGTCGATTAGGGCTTTCGTTAGTCCATGTGTGCATCAAATTGACTAATTGGAAGGTAGATGAACTCACGACATGGAAGGGAGGTGAGAACTCACCAGTTTTCTGTGAACTAGTTGGGGACTCCATTCTCCTCGGTCGCTCTTTCGCGCTCCTCCTAGTGAGACGACGCTTATATAACACGACGGCTAGCGCGATGCGCGCGCAAATCAGACTCTAGAGCAGATTAAATAACAAACTATTGATGGCTTGATCCTTGCTTTTTATTTTTTTGTGACGAATTTGATGCTCAAGCTATTACGCAATTTATACAAAAAAAGAAGAAGAGATTATTATATATAAAGAACCGCGACAAATATGAATCAATTATATTGTATTTCTTTTATGAGTTGTATTTTTATATAATTGTGGTTGTCACAATTATTATTTAAATAAATGATGTGTGTTATGAAATACATACCTTTTTATTTAATAGTTATAAATGTTACAATTGCATAATAATCATTTTAGCATTGTAATTTCTATTATTTTTTAGTAAGAGCTAAGAATGTGTTTGATATATACTCTCAAAATAAGTGGGAAAAATAATTCTTAATAGTTGAGATAAAAAATAAAGTAGTTGTTGATTCAGTAGAGGTGCAATGTCATTACGTTAATAAAATGGCTTGGTAATATATCAATAAATTGATTTATTACAAAAATGAGAGTCTATAAATTTTGGGGCTTGAGGGCAAAATAAAAGAAGGAAAGAGTCGATCACCTTTTAAAAAGAGATGCAATAATATTAAAGAGATAATTATCTCACTTACAAACATATCCTAATTATGTCAGATATATAATGAGTTTACTTGATATTATAATTATCGTCGATCGGCAAGCAAGAAGAATATAAGAATATGTCATTTTAATTGATATTTTATTGTTTTCATTTTCATGTTAAAAATTTACAGACTTGATTTCAAATTGCCAAACCAAACACATTTCCTACCTTACAAAAATTTTGAATATAGATAAAGCACTTAAATTTTATACCAAACAATGCACAAATATTTGATTGTATAAAATTCGAACTAGCAACCCAAAGTTGGGTAGCCTTATCATGTTGCACACGACTAGAATTAGCCTACTAGTATTAATATTACTCTAGCTAAACTGCCTTGAGGCTCCTGAAGGTAATATCTCAATTTATATTTCATCCGACGAGCATGCATCGCCAATCATACTGTAAGAACAATGTAAACCATCAAGAAACAACTTAAGGAACCATCTACGCCCATGTAAACATGCGTGTGCTCTACCCTTGCGTAGGTACATTCCATCTGAACCATCAGCTATGATATCACTATTAGGCATGTCTAGATCTCTATTAGCCACAAGGTTAAGGGTTTGAAGTCTTACTTCAAAACCTCGGTATTAATGAAGGTAAAGTGTCAACTTATACTTTATATAAAATTATTGTTTTAGTCCACATAACCTTACACATTGGTTACCAAACTCGTGTAGAGCACCTACTTTGGGGGAGACACTGCTTAATGTTGTCGTATGCTATTTTCGACTCCTAAATAGTTTAAACCCCGTGAAGAGTAGGAAATCTAGGCTCAAACAAGTAATAGTAAATGAATGAAAATTTTCATTTACCTTCCTAAACTGTAAATTAAAGTCAAATAAAAAAAAGTTAAACTACAAGTTCTTCCTTGAGTTAATTTATCACCAAGTATACCCATCAGACCAAATAAAAGTTAATCTACATCAAATACAATGAATATGATCTCAATTAATAACAGTGTTCTCCCTGACCTACGTATGATACTAATTTTAAGACTCCACTATTTCAAATGAGGCTAAAAGAATCCTCCATTTAAGTGGTTGCTAGCAGTGAGCTGCAATGAGCTCATTGATTGGGAACATTTGTTGCAACTTTCGAATATCGGTTAAGAATGATAGGATGTTACATTCTATAAAAAGATAATAAACCTACCAACAATGATTTTCACATTCTGGCATTCAAGCAAAATTGCATTCTTCTCTTTCTTAAACAAAAAGAAACACAGACCAACTTCAAGACCCATGAGTCCTGTCTTAACTCTTCCTCTCTTAACAGTTTAATAATTACCCAAATGAACTCTTCATGTCAAAACTATAACACAAAGGTTCCAGAAAATCCATGATATAGTCCATTGGATAATGCTTCCTTAGTCCTTACATTGCGCTCTGTTCTTGATGATGGAACTTGTCCTTGTGGAGAAGCTAAATTAAAGGGACAGATAGATATTTTCAATTTTTTGTAATGTCAGTTGTGCCTTTGAGAGAATTCCGACCTAAGACCTAAAGCATCTTCCGTACCTTCAAGGACCCAATAGTATATCTTTGCAAACTTCTTGCTTTCCTGAGAAGAAGACGTTGCCAATGAATCTGTCAACCAGCAGCATCAGTTGCATTAGTTGTAACCCTTCTTGCTGCTTGCGGGTTCATTTTCAACACGCCTGATTTCATCTTCCAGCTCTTGCAAGGACACCTCTGTCGAGTTATAGCCTGTTCTTTCACTTTTGAGTCTCAATAGATGCTTCAAGCAAGATAAATACTCGGCTTTAACTTCCGTAGATTTAGCCAAAGAACTTGAGATGCCTAAGTTTGATGCCTGCGCAGGGTTTATAGAACAAAAAGTAAATACAATCTCATGTGGCGAGTCTAAAATCATATACAGCTGCATTTGCCAGTAAGAGCACAGGCTTCTATATTTATTGTATGTGTTTTTCATGAAATACATACAATTTAATAGCAGGAATCACATAATCCCTTAATTGATAAAAACTGAAGAATATGCTTGAAAATTGTGAACCCCTAGACCTAGGTCATCACACAAGAGGAAAAGGAGACATCTTGGCACTTCAGAAACTGCTTGGGACTAAAAACAGATGAAGCCCCTATACTCCTTTGTACTTTATTTTTTTTCTCTCTCTCTATCTCTTTCTTTTTTTTTTTTTTTCCTTATTTGTGGGGCAGGAGAGAAAAACTCCAAAGATTAGATCCTAACAGTATTAACAAAGATCCCTAGCCACAACAAGCGATCAAAGAAGCACAATCCATATCCTATTACCAATATAACTAAACAAGTGACTCTCCTTTGTACATACTTCCAATACTATCACCACCAAATTGTATAGATAAATGACCAACTATTGCAACCCGTGTTAAGATCAGAAAAATTAAATTGGGAAATCTCCTTGCCAGAAACACTGATTTGCATAATAATGTTTGAATTACAATTTTTTCAATTAATCTTCTAGAGCATACCTCTTTGAAGGCAGTAATACATTTGCAGAATGCACGCTCAGCTTCAATTATATGATGCTTCCCCTGTTTCATCGTCAAATGTTGACTGGGTTACCCAATAGAATACATCAAATTTCATACTAGAAGAATGTGAAGTTGCTAGGATCATGATCCTAAGAAGGAAGGAAAGGTAAGGGGTTTTCATTATTGGATTGTAGAATAGGATCGTGAATTCGAAGATTTTACAAAAATTACAAGGTTAATTTGGAACAATATCTTTAACATCAAAACTAATTATCCATCAATACAAATAAACAAACATATATATGTGTGGTGGGGAACTGAGGCGTTTTCAGCTATGTTTCCTAGATCGTACAGACAATTTGAGGGTCACAACCGTGTCATATCATTTTATGTTGAGTAGAGGTTAGATATGTTGCCTGTCCAGTGGAACTTTCATCTAAGATCAGCTGGTGGTCTGAGGTGTGAAGTGGAAGAGGAAGCTCTTCGAGCATTGCTAAGGGATTGTGTGCTTTAGAACAGAATGGATAGAAGTGTGTGGCTGATAGAAACATCGGGTTATTTCTCCTCTAAATGGTTCTTTTCAGTCTTGACTAGTGATCCTTTGGTTCAGCCCTCAACTTTGAGGGTCGAGGTTTGGAAGGCTCCTATTCCTTCCAAAGTGAAGTTTCTTACTTGGGTGGTGGCAAAAGAGAAAGTCAATGTAGGAATAATGCTTCAAAAACGTTTTTTGCATGATTATATTTTCCCTTCTTGTTGTCACTTGTGCAAGCAAAACGATGAGACAGTCGCCCATTTGTTTTTCAAGTGCCCATTCTCTAGTCAAGTGTGGGCAAACTGGACAAGGCATTTTCCTATATTCCATCAGGTGAACGTTCACAAGGCTCAGTTTAGTGTTTGCCCGTATTGGAAAGGCATTCCATCCAAATGGAGGGCTCATTGGATGGTGGCTAGTTTAGCAGTGGTCTGGTGCCAATGAAACGAAAGGTATGCTAGACTCTTTTGAGGACATATTTCTTTCTCCAAGTGCTCTATGGGAAGATTCTCAGTCTCTAGTGTTCTTCTGGATCAATAATTGTTCATTGTCCTTAGGATATTCTATGTTGGATTGGCTTAGGGCATGGGGAAACATGTTGTAGGTGTCTGTGAGGTGGGTGAGTGGGGTGGTGCTGCGTTTTCTTTGTGTTGTGGTGTTTTTGGTGGGCGGTTGCCTGATGTTATATTCTTAAAATTCTATTAATAAAACTCATGTTTCTTTTTTTTTTTAATATAAAAAAACGCTAATAAACAAACATATTCATATTAGGTACTAAACTAAAACACAATTTAATACTTTAGGTACAGTTGGCCTTTGTTGATTTGGGTACAAATTTTCTGTATCAGAAAATCTGAGAAGACACGAAAAAAAGACTCGCTTAAGTAGCATCCAACCGGTACAATTTTGTTTTATTATTATTATTTTTTTTGAGATTGTAGTATCCTTCACTTCAAGATCTGACTAGTCCATGAGTCCCTCGTCCACCTGCAAGGCCAGGACTTAGAGACCAAAAGGGTGAAAGATGGGCCCATCCACCACAAGGAGTTTGAAAAATTGTGAGGGTAGAGGATTGGAAATTGAACCTAACCAATAGACTCACATTATGTTGCTGCACATGTTCAAGGGGCTGAAACAAAATAGAAAATGATGATTCGTGGTATGTCTGATGAAGCCGTAAGAAAACCAACTAAAATCATGGAGTTTGAAGTACTTACACCTGCATCTTCTTCTAATTCTTGTTTGTTGATTTCTAGCTGACCAAGAGCATTAAGGGATTGTAACTGCAAGACCAACTAGTAATCCATCAACTTGATAGCAGATTATATCACCTCAAAATTGAAAAGTTACCAGAAAAGCCAAAAAAATAAAAAATCCATCAATGAAAAAAAAGTATAACCAGTATGGGGAGTGCCGCATGCTCCTCCTTTGCAATTCCTCCAGCCACCTTGCTCTTTTGCAGTTTGTTCCTAGGTTTTTGTGAGACATCCAAAACTTCTTGTGCTATCCTATAAAGAAAAATAACTTTCTATAGTTATATCACTAGATTTTAATTCTCTAAGACAAGAAAAGCAACTTGTAAACTTGTTGAAATCCCAAGTCATATATTTGCACAAATTAAAGGTGCCAAAATGTCAATAACTAGGTTTATATCTTGATGAGCTTCCTAATGTTTAAGGTAACTCAAACATATGATGGAAGTTTGTCCAGACTTTAAAATATACACCTGTTTTTGTGCATAAAGTTGAACAACCACTTTAAGGAGGATGAAGAGTGTAGTAAAGGAAAGATATCATAACTTTACCCCAAATAACTGTGGCCCTACGAAAATCACCTCTTTCTGTGCATAAAGTTGAACAACCACTCTAAGGAGCATGAAGACCATATCTAGTAAAGGAAAAAGACCATATCTTCCCTCAAAGCTATGTGTCCCATGAACTAAATGTTTATTACATCAACAAATAATTTCAAGAACTTCACATCTATATGAAGTATAACACAAGAGAAGGGTAGGCCTTATGCAACATTAGGTTGGTTCATTGTGAACTAGAAATTAGGACAAGGAATCCAAAACCAACTCCTACTCATTCTCCAAGACCCTATAGTGGTGAGAGATTCGTGCATACATATTCTTTTCTTGTTCATCTCAAAAAAAAAAAAAAAAAAAAGAGGATCATCTACTTGTGATTTCTTTTGTTCTCCTTTTGGTGAGATTTTCAGATAAATTTTACAAATTAAGAGACAATATAAATACCTTATTCTCTTGTTTATCTTTCTATGTATAATTAATATATATGGAACCCCAACTTTATTCTCTAAGGATGAGTTTTATGCGTAGCATAGGATAAAATTATTCTTATAGAATAGGATATGATGAAATTGGATTGGATAGAGAGAAAATATGATAAAATGGAAAGGAGATTGGTTAACATGAAATAAAACGATACCACAAATTTAGTTGAGATTGTTTTATCTTACAATGGTGGGACAAGTTGGTGAGACTAGGATTTATTTTAATACTACTCTTGAGCCAAACATGCTAATAGGATAATTTTCAATTTTATCCATCCAATTCTACAAACCAAACAACCCCTAAGGGCCAAAGAGCTGGCAGGAGAGGAAGATTCTCCTCTAAAAGGTGTTGGAAGTTAATCATGACTTTGGCTGGAGAAATTTGTTCTTTCATTCACCTTGTGGTTTGTGACAAGGGAACCTTGTGCTTCTAGGAGGATAGATGGATTGACAATTGCTCCTTGACACTTTCTTTCCAGAGCCTTTATAGACTTCCATCCTTGCATGATAAATCCATCTCAAACTTCATCACGCCAACTCCATCCTTCTCATGGAGTAACATGGAACTTGCATTTTTCAAGAGCACTAACAGTTAGAGAGCAATTAGAAATACCTCACTTTTTACTGGAACAAGTAAATATATCAAATTGATCAAATAACTTTAGTTGGTCTGAGTCAAATTGTCGATTCTCATGCAAATTAATTGTTAATGCACTACACACCCAATGTTATCTTCATTTCTTCTTGACCCCCTTAGCAACAAATGTTTGGGAAAATGCATTTTCCATCTTAAGTGTAAGGGTTTCATTGCTCATAGCACATGAAAGGATTAAAAGTATGGATATGCACTTAGTGATTTTGGAGATGTCCAGAAGACCTTCGCAAGCTTCCCCTATCTTCGCAATGGTGTGTATATTCTATTTTCTATGTTTTATTCCTTCAATCCCCATCCATGTCCCTCTACATGCCACCATAGAACCATACCCCACCATCAAGTCGTCCCATTTATCTATAAAAATCTTCAATAAAATGCTTGGTGCTTCCTAGCTAAGAGCTTTTCAATATCTCTTTCTTCATTGTAGTAAAGGAGACCTCTGGTCACATTCAACTTCCTTATCTGTTTCTTTGACTGAAAGTGTCCTCAGCTCCATCTCCACCTCCTTCTAGGATATTTGTCCATTATAATTCATATCATCCTCCCTACTCATACAGATTAATACATAATCATGATTTGAAGGTGCATCAACTGTGAAACAGGGAGATTCCTTTTCTTAAGGTTCACTTACAAGCCAAGGGAGATGAGTAAATCACATGGCAGCATAAGAACTATATATCAACAAACTTCATCAACTTATTTAAGATCGGATATTTTACCTTAAATTCAAGGACTACCTCGCCTTAAGAGGAATAGATTGTGATAAGCTAGATTTAAAAAAAAAAAATAATAATAATAAAATGCGTATTACTTAATGGGAGCCCAAGGAGAATAGATTAAGGTGGGGCCACCAAAATAACTACACACACACAGACACATAAGGGGTGGAACTCACTTACAATAAGGAGTTATGTTGATGATGGCATGGAGACATCATCAACAAATATGAAGTTGTTTTTTTATTATAATAAACAACTATAGGGGCATTGGCATGATGGTCACCTCGAATATAGCACCTTCACACAATCACAATGTCAAGACTTATGTGTCATCACGTCCCACAATGCTTGGCCTTGGGGTGGGCTATACCCCATGGTTAATAAGTCTAGGCGTAAGCCTAGGCACCACCATGTTGACAAAGATAAATATATATATATATATATATATATATTCCTATTGTATTACATTTTTACCTCCTTTAAACTATTCCAATCATCTCCAAAAGAACGAAAGAGCTAAGAGAAGTTGCCAAGAAGGTTTCACAAGTGTGGCCAAAGAGCAAACTTAACAATTTTTGGTATGATTTATTGTTTCTTTTTCTCTTTTTCTATGTTTTAGTCATGATTTGGGTTACGATCTTTGAAAAAAAAAAACATAAATATGATATCATAATAAAATCTGGATGAGCTATCCAGCAAAACATACATGACCTTAATACAAGGATTATAGAATAATAGGCCAATTCCGTACCCACTCTCCAAAGAAAGACCTAAGACTTAACTTACGTGATGACACCTAAGAAGAAAACAACAAAAAAGACCTATCTGTAATATCATTTACATGGACCCAAACATTTTTGAAAATACAACTGTCTCTTACTTCCCATACAACAAACCAAATAGCAAAATGGATAATACGTCAGTACTTCATTAGCTGAAGAGGGAAAGAAGGCAGTCTTAAACAAAATGCCACTATCCGAAGCCATTTCTAGCACAGTGAAACTCTCTTGCCAATGTAACTGCACCATCTGCAAATCTTCACACCTCCAAAATAAGTATTGGACATCTTCATCTGCACTCCTACAAAGACAATACCAAAAAGGAGAAAGGCAGTAGTTAGGGAACTTTCTTTGAACCTCATGAGCACAATTTAGACACCACAAGAGGGATTCTGGACTTCCAAAGTATTGCCATGTTTGACTGCAACTGAGTGCCATTGTCAGAATTAAGGAATGTGTAGCATGATTTGCTTGTGAATTCCCCTAATGTCTCTCCACCTCCAATTGTTCTCTTGGTGAGTGATTTGAGCCCCTTCCACCACCTGTGGCAAATTGATCATGTCTTCACCCTCTTGATCTTAAGATTCCTTCTAAACTCTAAGGTTCCATCATCTTGAGTTACTTGAATATTTGTTATTTACAATCAGCAAGTTATGGATGAATATTGATTTTGAAGCAACAATCTTGTATAACCTAGGAAAAGACATGCTAAGGGGGCTGATTCCACACAATATGTCCTCCCAAAATTTTATTCGTCTTCCCTTTCCCACTCTCCATCTAATTTGATCAACGAAGATGAGGTAAATCAAATGAGTGAACTTCTAAGCTGATAGGCCACTAATACCATGAATGCTTGAGATGACCTTCCCCCATAGAACATCTTTAGACATTGGGAAGTGCCACAACCATTTAGCCACCAAAGCTAAATTATGGTTCCTAATGTTTCCTATGCCCAATCCTTTAAGGCTGATGGACATTCTCACCTGACTCCAACTCACCAACATTGAATCTTTATCTTTATTCTTAGCCTTACGAAAGAATCTCCTCACACTTTTCTCTATCTTAGCCACTATTGCTAAATGGATTTTAAACATAGACATGAAGTGTAATAGGAGAGCTTCCAATACTGCTTTTATGAGAAGAAACCTCCCACCCCTTGACAAGTAGCTTCATTTCCAGCTCTCAATTCTTCTTTTAATGGTTTGAACAATGGGGTTCCAAAAAGAATAGTTCTTTGGGTTTCCTCCGAGACGAAGCCCAAGATAGCTAATAGGCCACACACTATTAGGAATGTTCAATTCATTAGCTACTTGCTATATCTTATCTTCTAGAATGTTTATCCCTACAATTTGATTCTTCCCCAAGTTGATCTTGAGGCTGAAAATGAGGGACAAACTACATAGCACATTAATAAGCATCTTCCTACCGTCTTCTTTATTCTTTAGGACAAACAGACAATCATCTATGTACAAGAGATGTGTTATATGTACTTTCTTCCTTCTTATACCAAAACGTTGAAGCCCATGATCTCTTGCTTTTTACATGATGTCATTAAGAGTGTCCACCACCAAAATGTAAAGGAAAGGGGACAAAGGATCTCCTTGCCTAAGACCTCTTGAATCTTTAATTTTATCCTTGGTCTGCTGTTGACGATGATAGATTAATTTACTAAGGTTAGGCATCCTTGGATCCACTTGCACCATTTGTTCCCAAATCCTTAACTTTTCATGGCATATATCAAGAATCTCTATCCAACTAAATCATATGCTTTAGTAAAGTCTATTTTGATCACCAAACCATCTTGGTTACTAGTTTGATACTGCTCCTCCCCCTCATTAGCTATTAGGAAGGCATCAAAGATGTGCCTATTCTTGACAAAGCTCATTTTGATTTCAACAACTGTGTGGTCCATAATCTCCTTCAATCTAGTTATTAAGACCTTGGAAATAATCTTATAAAGGCTAAAGATCAGGCTGATGGCGTGGAAATTTTCCACTTTGATCAAATGGCTCTTCTTTGGGATGAGCTGAATATAAGTTTTATTTGTGCTCTTGTTGATGATGCTGTGTTCATGAAAATCCTTCATAACTTCCATTATATCTTCTTTCAATAAGTTGCTCAATTCTTTCAGTACAAGAGCATGGTGCAAACATATGGGCCCAAGGCCTTCTCCCCCGCACCATTGAAAATTGCTTCTTTGACCTCTTCTTCTTGAAAAAGGCTTTCCAACCAGCTTTGATGCGTAAGAGAGATTGAACACCAATTGATACCTTCAATTCCCATTAGGACCAGTTTGAATCCATGAAAAAAAGGGTTTTAATGATTCCTTTATTTGTTTTGGATGTAAATCTAATTTATTTTTACACTCTACATGGTGAGATAAACTAGTATTTCTAGTTACGAGGTTTTGATGAAATTTAACCACAGAAACCCATAGCAATTTGGAAGGTATCTAAAATTGATAATGGTGGATTAATAGACACCTTATATAGTAGAAAAATCATGAGATGTAAATAATTAAATCAAATAAATGAGTAAATAAAAATAGGCAAAAACTAATAAATTCAAATTATATCTAGATTTTGGAAATTCTAGATTGCTACACAATTTTAAACTATTACATTTGGGTTTAGGTTAGACATGACTGCTAAGCCTACAAAAAGATTATTGAAAACATGATTAAGGTGTGGAGGTGAAAGTGTCTTTATCCTCGGACTTTGTACATATCATCATAAATAAATAAATTTATTTTTCATGTTTATAAATTGCTTACAGAAATATTGTGCAAGTACATATTGGTTTATGCATTGTTTTGATTTTATAAATTGCATGAATGTTAAATCTCATCATTTTATTGCTCAAAATATTTCGTACTTTATAATTAGATTTAAAATGGGATATATAAGAAGTTTCCTCAATTTGACTTTAAGAAGCATGAGTTGGGATGCAGGATGTTCCTAAGTTACGACCATGACTGACATGATTATATTTTCCACACAAAACTAAGGAGTGGTTCAAGTATATAGCAGAAATGAGATTGATTGTGCCAAGTTGTTACAACTTAAGGCTATTGGTATAAGCATACTGGAAGAAATTGAACCACATGGGTCCAAGAAGTGATTTCTCATGGATATGGCTTTATTTTGAATTTATATAATATTTTGATTTGTATAATTGTTCTACTTGTGTTGTTGCATATTCATCCCGTGATTTATGTAATTATGAGACTTATGGCTAATTTTATAATATTATGATTGTAGACTTCTTTAGGTATGTTAATTGTGTACATGTGTTGTATTGATAGTATATCACAAGGTTACTAGCACTTATTTCAGCGCTAGCCCAAACAAGTTGCCTATTCGGAATTTTGGGCAAGGGGGTTGTCATAATTTTCCCTAATCATATATTTATGGTTTCCTATTTTTTCAAAAAAAACCTGCCTTGGTAGTGGCTGGTAGGGATGACCTACTAACTAAACAAAAAGGAGAAACATGAAAATGTACAGGAGCTTTACCACTTTAAACCAATTGCCAAATTCCAACTGCTACCAACACAAAAAGCTAGCTACAATAAATGCAATGCTAGAACAATGGTACTAACCAAAGAATACAAGCATGCATGGATGGATGGGCATGTATCCATCTGTGGTTAGGAACTTATCATAAAAATTTGTTCTTCAAATTGAATTGTATGAAAAATATGCAAATTGGTTTCAGAGAGGATCTTAGCCATAAGAAACGTCGTTATTGGGTGGTAGCGTGTTTAGCAATTCTCTGGTGCTTATGGAAAGAACGCAATGCTAGGATTTTTGATGAAAAGAGCGTCCCCCCAACTCGAATATTGGACGAATCTATGTTGGTGGCATCTTTTTGGATTAGTAATAGTTCAATTTCCTTAGGGTATTCTATTTCAGAGTGGATGAGGGGGTGGGAAAACATTTTGTAATGGGGGAGGTTGTTGAGGGGGGCCTCTTTCTTATCTTTTTGTAAATTAGTTATTTTGCCACATTAATAAAGTTCATTGTTTCTTTAAAGAAAAAAAATATGTAAATTGGCAAACCTCACGGAATTTTCTAAAAGAACTTTTGCCTTGTCAAGCTCTGCTCTTGCTTCTGAAAAATCTACCTCCATCAATTGCTTAGACTTGAGTATTGCAACCCTAGCCAGGTGAAGCATGTTTGCACCAATCTACATAAAAAATAAATAAATAAATAAACAAATAAAATAAAAAGAAGAAGAAAAAGAAGAAAGAAGAAAGAAGAAAGAAGAAAGAAGAAAGAAGAAAGGAATGACACAAATAAGCAACCTTGTCAAAGGTGCATGTCAAATTCTTTTTTTTTTTCTTGGATTGTGAATAACATTTTAAACTTCTCTCCACCTAGATTTAGATGAAATTAGGTTTACCAATAGAATGAAATTGGAACACCATCTCCAGCATATCTATATTCCTATATAATAATAACAATAACAATAACAATAATAATGATGATGATGATAGTAACAATAATAATAATGATGATGACAATAATAATAACAACAATAAAAACAACAACAACAACAACAACAATAATGATAATGATGATAATAATAACAACAATAAAAACAACAACAATAATAATAACATTAATAATAATAGTAATAAACCTTGTACAACTTATTAGGTTCACAAAACACTATAAACTAAGATCTTCAAACACTAGCAAGCAAGATGTCAAGAACTAAAATCAATGAGCAAAGTCCATTCAAGTACTCCTGGTATTAAAAATTTTAAAAAGACAACCCTGGTCACAAAAGTCCCTCTTGTTTGGAGTCTCAAGGAAGAGTCAATACATTTTGATTTATTGTACAAAGCCCTTACCTTGCATGGCAAGAGTTTATTTCCAGATGTTAACAACTCTTACTATTGTGCAAAGGCTTGGCTTCACTCTTTTTTCTTTTTTTTTTAATGAAAAGAAACTATATAATATATTGCAAGGAAACTCCAGCCAAATAATGTATCTAAACAAGAGAGCAAAATTACAAGGTCCATAAGATATTGTTCCAATCACACATCCATTGGCCGAAATTATAGCCCCTAAAGAGTTTTGTACTAGAGATCTAGGCAACAAACAAAACTTGGGATCTTTCCCATATAACATCCACTAAGCGGTATCCTTCCTTGAAGAGTCTTGTGTTCCTCTCCTTCCATATATTGTACCAAATTGTGAACAAAATGATTTTCCAACACTCCTTGAGAGAATTGGAAAAAATATGATTAGGTACTAACAAAAGCTCCTTTTTATGTAGTGGGGACAAACTAACTTTGCTAACCACTTTTGCCACACCGCAAGGGTCGCCTTTCATTGTTTAGAAAGATGTGTAACTTCCTTAGAGGCTTCCCTACACATACAACAATAAGAGGAGCAAAGATTATCGTTAGGAAACTTCCTTTGTGTGGTATGTGCACAATTTAGCTCTTTAATGAAGATTAGCCATGCCAAAATCTTGACTATGGTTGGGACCAAAGTAGCCTAGATGAAAACAACACCAGTGAAAGGAGGGTGATGGGTGTTAAAGGCTAGTTTGAGTAGGAAAGACTTGGTAAAGAAGGTATGTTGAGAGTCCCCAGTCCACATGCGCCTATCTTCCTCTTCAAAAGGGTTAAAATGGTTTAACATATGCAGCGACTTAGTTACCTCCCCCATATTATTTTTGCTTGGACTCCTACTAAGGTACAGGCTCTAGGTCCATGCGGTTCTCTCCTCTTGGCTACTATAAATCATGAACTCTGAGACGAGTTTGCTATGTTTCTCGAATAGCCTGTATAAGTTGGGAAACTACTCCTTGAAGCTAATTGTCTCGATCCAAACTTCTTCCAAGAAGCCTACCCAACCTTCCATCCTAGGTTTGGTTTAAATTTGGGGAAGATTCTATGAATCGCCTTCCACAAAGACCTAAATGTGGCCTTACTACCAATTGTTACATCACCTCCATTCTCTTGAACCCCATGAATACTTTGAACCATTTTGCCCATGGTGCATTAGGTTCCACTATCATTCTCCTAAGCTACTTGCCCTTCAAGGTTTTGTTTCTCATAATAATGTTACCAATCCCCAAGCCACCATGGTAGGTATCTCTACACACCCTTTCACATCTAATTAAGTGAGAGCCATGTTCCTTATCATTATATTTCCACAAAAGTCTCCTCATAACTTTTTCTATCTCTATGGCCACCGTGATTGGAATCTAGAAAATGGATAAGTAGTAGATTAGGGTTGCCTCCAAGAGAGCCTTTAACAATAACAACCCGCACCTCTTGATAAGTGACTATTCTTCCATCCGTCAACCTTTTCTTCACTGTTTGGATTATTGGCTCCCAGAATCAAAGCTTCTCAGGATTTTCCCTAATGGCAAACCTAGATAGGTAATTGACCACTTTCCCATAGAGACCTTCATTTCAGTCGCCAGTCTACCTAATTGGTCTAAGGAAACAGTGATATACAACAATTGACTTTTAGCTCCATTTATCTTCAGCCTAGCTAAACACCTTGACCGTTGCCCATTTGTTGCTGTAATCATTTTTTATGAAGATGAGGCAATCATCTATAAACAAAGTATGGATAATATGAATTTTATCCATGCCTATATAAAAAACCTTCCATCTTTTGTGCTAAAACAACTATATCCATGATTCTTGTGAATCTGCCACTAAGGTGTACAAGAATGAGAACATTGGATCCCCTTGCCTCAACCGTCTAGTGCCTCTGATCTTTCCCCTAGGACGCCCATTTATGAAGATTGAGTAATGAAGTGCACAAGCTTTTATTCATTTCCTCCATCTTTTTTCGAACCCCTTCTTTTGAAGGATGAAGTCTAAGAACCTCCATCTGATTGAATCATAGGACTTTGCAAAATCTACTTTTAGAAAGAGATCTTCCTTTTTGTTTACTTGATACTCTTCAACAGCTTTGTTTGCTATCATCATCACGCCCATGATTTATCTATCCTTAATGAAAGCCATTTGTGCAACCCCTACTGTGTACTGTAATACCTTTCGAAGCCTGTAGGCTAGAGTTTTTGCAATAATCTTATAGAGACTGGTGGTTAGGCTAATTGGCTTATAATCCTCCTCCTTGACTGAGTTTAGTTTCTTTGGGATGAGGCAAATGTACGTCTTGTTCACTACTCTGTTAATGATTGCATCCCTATGGAACTCATTGCGGCAAGCCACAATATCTCCTTTGATTGTATCCCAGTCATTTTGTATAAAAGCCATAGTAAAACCATCAGGCTCCAAAGTTTTTCCTCCTTCACAGTTGAACACAACCTCTGTTATTTCCTCTTCCTCAAACTATCCTTCCAATGACTTTATTTGCTCCTCTAAGATTCCATGTTGTTTTAGGATTCCATGTTATATATATTAATATATATAATATTAATATATATAACAGAATAATATTAATATATAATAATATATATAATTAAATTGAATGAATATACAAATATAACTAAAAAAGATTAAAGAATAAAAAAAGAATAATGTAGAATTAATAGTTGTGTTGCTTCTCTGTAAATAGGTCTTCAAAGTACCCCCTATGAGATTTTGAATCTCCTCCTCCTAGTCTATACTTTTTTTCCTTCCTTATTCTCTATTCTTGAGTTGGTGACCCTAGATTTTTGAAGTGTAAGGATCTTATGAAAGTATTTAAGAGTTCACATCCCCTTCTCTTGACTTGGTTCTCTATCTAGCCATACTCCCTAGAAGAAAATCAATTGTGTTTTTCCATTGTATGATCTCCCTTCTTTTGCTGAAGACTGAATCTTTGTTTTTTCGCTGCTCTATTTGAGTACCCAGTTTCATTAAATCCTTATTTAGTCTCTTCCCCCTAACACTATCTTGCGGTCTTTGCCCTTTACTCCACTGCTCAATCATTTCCTTGATACCTTTCAGCTCCATCATGAACTTATAAGCTTCCCATCCTCTTGCTTGAACTTCAGTTCACACTTGTTAAAACAATTCATCAAATTCTGGACAGTGAAGTCATTCATTCTCAAATCTTGATAGGAATCTACCAAGCTTGACATAGCTGGTGTCATTCTACCATTGTTCTGAGTGAACTACATATTTCTCAACTTCGATTCTTGCAGGTTGAGCTCTTGAATAAGCTCATCAAATTGCCTCATCAATCTTGTGGTAATTCTGAAGTTAAGTTTCTCTTCCATCCTCCTAACTGCATTAAAATCCACTCACAAGCACCATGGCTCTGATGCATGGGGGAAAGAGCTGCTATTTCTTCCCAAAATTCAACTCTTTCTTAGGGTCACAAGGGCCATACGTTGTTGTGAAGCACCACTTTTCAGTGCCCATACTTTTTATTTTTATGGATAGGGAAAACTACCCAATCATTTGGCCTAACAACTCCACCTTCCTCGAATCCCACATAATAACCACCCCATTGGAAGTTCCCATAACAGATAGAGTTGCCCATCTAAATAACAAGGCGGTAGGTGAGGTACGACGCCGATCTAGTAGGATAAGGATGCAAACTCAGAGCAGGGATGACGTGCAGAGGAGGAGCAAGAAGAAGCAGGACATTGATCAAAACGGGGCACTAGACTTTCCGAATCGTGTTGAGGACCCGAAACCCAAGTCGGAGCAGCAAGAATAGATGGAGCAGGCTCATGGGTCTGAAGATGATGGGCCTGGGTCGATGGATTAGGGATAGTAGACCAAAGTGGGGCCCAATAAGAAGGGGCAGTTACCCAGAGAGGAAAGAAGCCCGAGTAAGAATTTAGAGAGACCGGACCTTAAAATGTATACCATAAAGCAAGCCAATAGGGACAGGAATGACAATATCTAGATTAAACTAACAAGCCCAGATAAAACCAAAAGGAAAGGAAATTATCACATATTCCTCTGAGTCCGAAGATTACATCCCAGAAACTCCTTTCTCCACTCCGAAGTGGCTAGACAGGGCGATTGAAGAGGAAGGCACAGGCCTAGATACGATCAGCACTAGAGACAGGCCCTAGAACCCAAAGGTACGCTCTATTATACGTTTTCCTTCACCCACTAACGATGCAGGTGTCTACAGAACCTCACCACTGAGGCACGAGAAGGATGGGAAACGGAATAGAGTGCTAGAAGTTGGCGAACACTCAAACAAAAATGAACTTGACAAAAGCAAACCGGAAGAGAATGAGGATTCTGGAGTGGACAGAGTGGCTCAATTTTTAAAGGAGATAGACAGAAAGCTCTTTTAGTTAGAGGGTTAGGAGTAATGGACCAGGCAGGTCTTAGGGTTCAGTGATCCTAATGAGGATATTTTCCTGAAATATCAGGGGCTTTGGTCCTCGGCAAAAATGTTGTACGATCAGACGCTCAGTCCGAGTAGCTTCACCCCAGATAATCACCTTCCAGGAGACCAAAGGAATAAATCTTTTCCCAGAAATTATGGGTCTAGTGTGGAAGACGAGATTTCGCAACTGGACCTCTATCCTCGCAGATGGCACAACAGGGGGCATCCTGGTAGCTTGGGACAACTGCCAGATTACAGTCACTGATCAGTTTGTAGGCCGTTATTCTTTTTTTTTTTTTTGAGATAGAAACATATATTAATAATAATAGGATAAGTACAAAATTCTGGATGAGATATCCGGTCTTTACAATCCAGTACAACTTTCAAAAGTCTGTAAAATACTTCTTCCTTTTTCTACCCATTCACCAAATGAGTACCCTAGACCTAGCTTAGTACAATGAATCCATGTAGCAAAAAGATTGTTAGACCGCTCCCAAACCATCCTGTCTGTCTTGGCCTTGTTGGAGAAGTAGGCCCTTATTCTCTCTCGATACAAATTAGCCATCCAAGTAATATTAGTTGGTGGTTCACTTCTGTGTACGGTCCCTACTCCCCCAAGAATAAAGACTCTTTTTGGGATAAACTGGCAGCTCTCTCGACAATTCTATCGGGGCCGTGGTGTATAGGAGGGAATTTTAATGCTATCAGGTGTATGGAGGAGAAGATCCACTGCTCATCTTCGTCGCATGACGTGAAGCAGTTTGATGATCTCATTAACGAGCTGCACTTAAGGGACGTCAAGCTTCAGAATGCAAGGTTTACTTGATCCAATAACCGTGATCAACCAACTCTTTCAAGACTGGACCATTTCCTCTTAAATTTGGACTGGGATAACCTATTCCCAAGCAGTCGCCATACTACCCTCCAACGTAACACTTCAGACCATTGGCCAATTCAATTGGATACTCAACCGCGGCGGTGGGGTCCAACTCCCTTCAGATTTGAGCACTCCTGGATGGATAGGAAGGAGTTCGGGAATAACATGAAGGAATGATAGAACAAGCCGTCTCATGAAAAATGGCAAGGATATAGATTCATGCAGAAGCTCAAACAGCTGAAGCTAGATTTAAAAACTTGGAGCAAGAACTTTCGAGATGCTGATGATTGTGCAAAGGAGCTGTATCTAAAAATTCAGGAGCTAGACCGTAGAGCAAAACAGGGCCTTACCACACAGGGGGATAAAGAACTGAGAACCAGAACCATGCAGGAGATAAATATCGTTGAAAATAGAATCGACAGGGAGGTCCGACAGAAAGCTTGCATGAAGTGGGCCAAGGAGGGTGATACTAATTCGAGATTCTTCCATAGGCTGCTATCAATTCGGAGAGAAAGAGCTTTCATATCCAAAATCAAAGATGCAGATGGAGTCATAATCGAGGAGGAGAGAGATATACAATAGCATATCATCACATACTACACAAACTTATTTTCTGACGACAAAGGGCCTAAATGGGTGATTGATGGGATAGATTGGAATTACATAGTAGAAGAGCAGAAGGATTAGCTTGACAGACTGTTCATGGAAGAGGAGGTGAAGGAGGCGGTTTTTAACTGTGAAGGAGAGAAAACCCCAGGTCCAAATGGATTCACAATGCTCTTTTATCAAAAGGACTGGGACCTGTTGAAGACAGATATCATCCGAACCTTGGAAGAGTTTTATTCCACGGGTGTTATCAATAAATGTGTAAACGAGACATACATGTAATCGATCCCCAAGAAGACTTGCTCGGAGAAGGTAGAGTACAGGTCTATTAGTCTGGTAACTAGCTTATATAAAATTATCGCTCGAATCCTAGCAAGGCGCCTTAGGGAGGTGATACATGTTACAGTAGCAGAGAATCAAACGCGATTTGTAAAACGACGTCATATTTTCGATGCTATCCTGACGGCAAACGAGGCGGTTGAGGATTATAGAGTCAGGAAAAAAGAAGGTTTGGTGGTTAAAATTGACTTCTCTAAGGCTTGTGACTCAGTTAGATGGAAGTACCTACTTTATGTTCTGAAGAGGAAAGGATTTGGAGAGAGGTGGCGCAGATGGATAACGGGACGCACTTCCAAAGTTTCTTACTCAATATTCATGAATGGTTAGCCAAAGGGGAAGATCTTAGCCTCAAGAGGTTTAGACAAGGAGACCCTCTCTCTTGTTTTTTGTATATTTTAGTAGTCGACAGCCTACATGGCATTCCAAGGCTTCGAGGTAGGAGGCCAAAAGACCTTTCTTTCCCATCTCTTTTACGCTGATGACACCTTATTCTTCCTGAACAATGATCCTAAAAGTTGGGAGCTGCTCCTAATGGCCCTAGAAAGTTTTTCTCTAGTTTCTGGTTTGACGATAAATTTCCTCAAAAGCCAAGTGGCTGGTGTTAATATTAAGGACAAAGATATGAATCTAGCACACAAGATCTTCGGCATTCCTGTGTCCAAATGGCCTATGAAATACCTTGGTCTTCTGTTGGGGGGAAATCCTAGAAGAATCTCCTTTTGGGATCCGGTGATACAAACTGTCAAAAGGAGAATTGAAGGATGGAGATGCAGCTACTTATCCAGGGGTGACCGTCTTCTTCTAATTAAAGCTGTCTTAGAGGCACTTCTGACATATTATATGTCAATTTTTCAAATGCTGATTGCAGTTCAAAAGGAGTTGGATTCTGGAAGGCCGAGGGGGTTGAGAAGGCCCACATGCTTGTCAAGTGGCAGCAAGTTTGCAGGACCAAGAAGGAAGGGAGATTGGGAGTAGCTCAACTAAAAATCAGAAATAACGCCCTCGCAGCTAAATGGCTCTAGAGATTTTCTAAGGCCCAAGACCAGCTGTGGAGCAAGATAATAGCAAGCATCCATGGGAGCTCATAGAACGGCATGATGGCAGGTTTGAATGCTAAGGTCTCGAATAGATCTCCTTGGAAGTTTATCCAGTCTCTGTACTCAAAGTTTATCCCTCATATCCAATGGAAAATTGGAGATGGAAAGCGCGTCAAATTCTGGGACGATGCGTGGTGCACATCGACCACACTTAAAGAGGATTTTCTCCAGCTGTACAGGATTGTTCAATGCCCAAAGGTCACCTTGTTTCAAAGCTGGGGGGGATTGAGGAAAATGATAATAATGGGGCATAGAATTTGAATTTTCGGAAAAACCTCAAAGATGAGGAGATTGAGGACCTGGCTACCTTACTCAACAGGCTTCAGTCGATGCAGTTTAACACACAGCCTGATTCTTGGCGATGGATGAAGGACAAGTCTGGGCACTTCACGACGGGATCCTGCTATAACGCGATATTAGCCGGAGAGGAGACCTCAACAAACGGCAGTTTGGCGCCAATTTGGAAAGCTAAATTGCCTATTAGATTTAAAATTCTGTCCTGATTGATAATGCAAGGATGGTTAAATTGTACTGCTCAAATACAGAAGAAATTCCCTAGTTATTATTTATCCCCATCTTCATGTTGTCTGTGCAGGGCCGTTGAGGACGATGTTCGACATCTCTTTGGGGAGTGCAAGGTTTTAAAGACAGTGTGGAGCTCTTGACAACAGGAACTTCCAGTGCCTAGACCCCCAGACAATGCAAATGTTCACACTTGGATTTTAGATCATGCGGATCATTTGAAGAGTTATTGGTTGTTGATGGTTTTTGCAATATGGGCTGCGGTGTGGGAGGCGAGGAATAGTAGTATCTTCCAGAATTTTGATATCAATGTAAATATAATAGTGGAAAGATCGCACTTGATGTTTGCAACCTGGGTCTCTTTTAGAAAACTGGGGCTAGGATATTCTTTCAGTGACTGGATCATCCGGTGGGCTCCAATTTTGTACGCTCTGTAATAGGGGGATCTGGGTTTTTCTTCTATACTTTTTGCGCTTAGGTGCTGGACATCTCGTCCTTTTAATATAATTATGTCTTCTTTCAAAAAAAAAAAAAAACCTTCTATGCCAAAGAGTAGAAACCAACGATTAATCCACTTCCTCCCTCTTTATTTCTTGAAGGGTGACTAAATCTGGCCAAGTTTCACACACTAGCATCTTGATGGACCTCGCCTTAAGGAAGAAGCAACACCCCCTAACATTCCAACTTAGACTATTCATGAAGATCACATATCCTAACCTTGTTCCACCCTTTCTTGCTTGTCGTGGCTAGCATCAATCAATTAAGCCTCAATTGATTGTAGAAACTTCACGACCCTCTCTTATCCATGCTCATGGGTTTCATGCATTTCCTCTATTTGCCCCTATGGTGGACCATTTGAATTTTTCCCATCTGCTCTTCCATCTCCCTTGTTCTAATCTCCTCTTCTCTTTGAGCTTGACTACACTGAACTAGGAAGCTCTCCGAACATCTAGGCCTTTCATGATAAATTTTGGGAGTCAAGAAAATGTGGCACTCTATATGATCTCCAAAATCGTTCGAATTCTGTGGAAGAAAGTGAGAATATATATTACATACCTTCGCTTGCCAAACCCTCTTTCCTTCCTTTAGCATAAGATCCTCCTTTTGATCATTCTTCAGTTCTCTTTCTTCTATCCTTAGTGTCTCTGCTACTATATCCTGGTCGAAATTCATTTGCGACAGATAGTCCAAATAATTTAAGTCGTCATTTGAGTCTCTATAATTTTGGGCCATCCTTTCTGAATTTAGGTGCTCCTCCCATTGGGCTAGAGTCTCTTTATGGGCCCTATTCTTTTCTTTTTGTTTCCTAACATATACAACTTCCAGGGGTGAGCCTCTGTGGGCCTTGTCATTTCCCAATCTAGGCTTTGGGTCAGAGGGCTTGGGCTTGTGTTCTTCCTAGCTGGGACCTTAATGAAGTCCATGTCCACCACATTATCTATCTTTTTCTTTTCTTTTCTTTTCTTTTCTTTCATAGGCTCGTATGCCCAACCCTCCTTAGAATTCCTTACCTTTCTCTTGTGTTTTGGATTCTCTTCCCTATTCTTTATGCCACCCTATTAGGTATGGAATCCCTTTATCTCATGCTACATGTCCTTCCTTTTGCTGCCATGTCTCTATCTTCTCTGCATGTCAAACGGGTGCTAGAGTGACATACAAGCACCACCTTTTGTCATCTGCCACCAGGCACCTCATTGTCCATACTTTCTTCTTCACTACTACTTAGGATAGGACCTCTAGCTTCCTATGTTCTCACTGCTCATCGGAAAAATGATTTCTAACAAACTAGTCTATAGTTTGACTACGCATCTCTGTGATCTCCATCACTTAGTTACACTTGAGTTCAACCAACTGTAACTCCTAAATCCCCTCATCATCATAGATTTCAAATTCTTTCAGAATAAAAACCAAACTCATGTTCCCTTCGTCTTGATGATTGCCAACTCTAATCCTTGCACACTAAACGCATCCTTGCGAAAGTATGCATGTTCCACTTTTTTTTGGTTCAATACCCTCAACTCCAATCCAATTGCTTTTGCATCCACCATTCAAATCGAAGACAACCATCTCATTTTCTCATTCTTCGATATAAAAGTCTGTGTAGAAAACCTAATGCTTGCTAACCATGGGATTCCCCACCTCTTCTTCCTCTTCATGACGATAAACCAATCCTCTTGCTTCATCCAATCTTAGAATTTGAACCTCCCTTTTGATTAGCTGTCACATTTCTCTTTCAATGGCTTTCCATGATATTCGGTTCAAGTTCCTAAGTCACAAGGAACTTCTTTGTCGTCATGTCTCTTCAAACGGCCACCTCCCCTTCACACCATATTGCAAATACTTGTGGTGCCTCCTCTTTGCTCTGCCTCTTTCAAAGTCCATATGGTGCATTTGTCCCTCTCTGTCATATCTCTATTCCTTTTCCTTTTTGCTTCTTCTTTCCTCCATTGCCTCTCTTTCTGTTCTTGCTTTCTTTTGCTTTGCATTGTCCAAGGTCTCCTTCACCACCTCATCTAGTGCCTTTCATACGTTGAGCCATGCTTTAGTCAATTTTTCCTCCAATATGAACACATTTTGATGTATCCCATTCACCATCTTTGTAAACTTCACAGATCTTCCATTTTCACTAATGAGTAACAACTCCATGAGGATACTACAAACTACTCCTTTGAATACACATTTCATCTTCTGTATCAGCAATCCAATTTCTTTCCTTAACCAATGCAAAGTGTCCCTACAAAAGGCAAGCAGTACGCCTAAACTCTGGTAACCTCTTGTATTAGGATTTCCTTGCTATCTCACGAGTAGCATGCAAAGTAGTAGTTGTACCTTGTGGGAAAAGATAAATATCTCCAGGATCCAGCTACTGTTTCATGATTCCATTACACGATATTTATTGCTTTGACTTTATGACTGATGGTCTAGTCTTTGCATTGTATTCCTCCTTCCATTATTGCGTTGTGGGAATCTGGTGTTTTGTCTCAAAGCTAGCAGTTTTTGTTTCTTCCTTCTCCTTGTCACCACCATCCAATCTCAATCTTCGCACTCTCTGATTCCCTTGTAACAAAGCCTTTTTTCCCATCTTCGATGATTCTTTGTGGAAAAGCAAAGGGTAGAGCTTCGAGTAACTTGTTAAGGCTGTCGAAGAGCAAAGAATCAAGTTACTCGAAGCTCTTCTGGCACGTCCTAGCCGAGCGGTTCTTGCTCGCATAAGCAAGCGGATTAGCTCCTTCCCACAGTAGGCTACCTTCAACATTTTAGGTTGTGTCCTCGCAAAGGGACCATACCAAGCCAGACGGTTTTATTGATTTGCGCGCCTTTCCCCATCACATGCAAATAAGGAACCAACTGGTTCCTGTTCCACGTTCTATCACCCGAATCCCCACTTGAGCCTATAATATAAGCTCGATGAACCAAAAGAGGAGCCCATAGATAAACTCTTTTTTGTTCCCTTGTCTCGAACTTTGTCAAGAACTCCATTCTATCTCTTCCTCGTTACGAACAAAAAATTGGGGCTACGCCCCAATTGTACACTCCCTCTTCCTCTCATCGTCATCCTCAAGAACTCCCTAGAGATTTTGTTCTATATTTTTTTTATCCTCTCGTATTATAATTAACAACTATTGAAAAGAGATCTTTAACTCCTAAAGTAACTATGTTCCTCATATTCTCAAAGTGGAAGAAAAAGAATTATTTTATTTTTTTGGCAGTGTGTGTTTTGGGGATGGAAGAAAAAGAGTTCTCAACATGGAAGATGCATAATGTATCTAGTAATGATGGTAAGAAACAAAGACATTAAACAAGAAGAGAAGCGCCAAGATAAATCAAGGCACCACAGATCAGGAAATATCATTTTGACTATTGAGAAGCATTAGCTTGGAAAAAAAAAAAAATTAAGTAGTGAAATTGTGAAAATAAAAACCTGGATATGGTCTTGGTGTAGAATGGATTGTCTGGCTTCAAGGCACCTGTGATGGCTAAAGATTTAGAATTTGTTTCTTTTATAATAAAAATCACAAAAACTTATTGGACCTTGACCCGCGACTCACCGTTCTAGTAGTTCTGATGCTTCTTTTAAGCTCCCAAAGGATTGCAGAGTTAAGGCTAGGCCTTCAGCTACAATAATGGTGTCCAAGGAATTCCAGCCCTAAGGGTCAATGTTCAATAGCAAGGTCGAGAAACACAATAGTAAGAAGAAAGTAGGCATGCAATTTATGACACAAACAACCAGCCAAGAAAGAAGAAAGAAGGTTGTTAACTTACCAAGGGAAGGTTTAAAGTAGCTGTCTTGCATCATTAGAACACCCAGTCAAGTGATTTTGAATCTAAAGATTGATTCAAATCTATTTGAAAAAACCTAGTTGCGGTAGGTTTGCATGTCTAAGCATAAAAGCCATCTAAATTCCCCCATGTTTGCGTATGATTTTTTTTTTTTTTTTTTTTTTTTTTTTTTTTTTTTTAAGTTAAGAGCAAAATTATGAATTCTTTGAACAATAGAAAACACACTAGTCATGTTATACCTCAATTCAACTAATGTCAATAAAACATTTTTTTCCCTGTTACATGTGTCAACTACATGAATCTGCTTCCTACACTCCACCTTATCAAGGGTTGACGTTTATATTAAAAGTGGTTCAATCTTTCTCAAATCTTTATCCATGTTATATTACGTCCTCCTTTGCCTTTATTATTATTACAATATGTCAATTCCCAATAAAGCCATCCAACACGCATGTCAGTCCTCTTTTTATTGTTACAGCTGTTGCAGCAAGAGGAAGCTCCAACAACACTGTCTTACTATAGCACTTGCGCCAACAAATTGAGGGTGTTGTAACCCTTTTCCCCAATAAATCAACAAACATAAGAAAAGAGAAAGGAGTATAGAGAGAGAGAGAGAGAGAGAGAGAGAGAGAGAGAGAGAGAGAGAGAGAGAGAGAGAGAGAGAGAGAGAGAGAGACGCAACTAGAAGGAGAAAGAAAGAAGATGCACCTTTCCCTGACTTCCCATCCCACATTCTCTCATTTCATGGGGTTTCCTAATCAGGGAGGTCCCTTAAAGAAGAAGAAGAAGTATAAGTAGAATAAAGAAAAAAAAAGAGAAGACGCAACTAGAGCTGGAGGCTGCAGCCATTGAAACCTAGAACCAGCTTCCACATTCTCGCATTTCATGGGGTCTCCTAATCAAGGAAGAAATCTTTTATTTATTCTGTTCTATCAAGAAGATGATATTATATAGTGCATGTTATTTTTTAATAAGTCAAACATATCAAGTTTAAACTTCAAAATTGAGTGGTGAAATATTTTTTATACAAATGTCAACCCAAATTTTGGGTTTTCTCATATTCTAGATGTAACTGAAGGAGAGTCTTAACCCAACCCAACGAAACCTGTGATTGTTGAGTTGAGTCAATCGAAGTTGATGGGTCATGAAATATCATGCACACACCTAGATAATAGAAGCAATAATTTATAGATATATTCATATCCTTGAGATATTTGCTACTTTAAAAAAGAAAAAAGAAAAAAAAAACCTTAGACAATTCCATAATCTGCAGTATCTTTCTCTGTGCTGTTTCTGCCTCCTTAAGCTGATTGGACTTCAATAAGATCTACAAAAAGGAAATATAGTGAAAGCACTTAGAACCAATATTTAAAAATACAAACAAATTAAACATGTCGTAACACAACATTACTTAGAAATTATTTTCTTTTCTTTGTTTTTTTCTTGTGTTGGAGGAGGGAGTGAGGAGAGACTAATCAAAATTAGATATTATTTATTAGACCACTGAAAAATAGTATAAAGAAAGTATAACACCCAGTGTTGTCAAGGCGGTAAAGCGGTTTAAGACGGTAAGCCTCTATAAGGCGAGGCGGGGCCTAGGCGAGGACTAGGCGGTCCTTAAAATAATTATTTAAAGATCCCTGAAAAATTATTTATTTATTTATTGGTCCCTTACCCAATATATATATATATGTTCCTAAAAAATTGTTTAATACTTTTTTTTAATTTTATTTATTTATATTTTATAATTAATTAATTAATTATATATAAATTATAAAATTATAAACAATGACATATTAGGTAATACATTATGATAAAATCATGATCATCATAAGTTCACATACTTCATATTCATAACATTAAAAAAAAGAGGAGCTAATTTTGCGCGCGCGCGAGAGAGAGAGAGAGATATGTAAAGAGACAGAAGAGAGACACAGATAGAGAGAGAGAGAAGAGAAACGTAGAAAGATAAAGAGGAAGAGAGTAGAGAGAGAGAGGGAGGGACGTAGAAAGACAGAGAGGGAGAGATGCAAAAAGAGATAGAGGCATAGCAAAGAGAGCTGGAGAGACGCAAAAAGAGAGCAGAGAGAGAAAGGA
>JAJIYU010002106.1:0-31863 GCA_030144865.1 Tinospora cordifolia | reverse complement strand
ATTTATGAACCCTTATTCTTTCTTTGAACAGTTTATTTATGAACCCTTCCAACCCATTTGCCATTTTTAATGTATTTAGAATGCTGAAATCCGATAAAAAAAAAAGAAAAGAAAAAATTAAGGTTTTTTGTGACTCCTTGATCAGGAGAAACTTAACAATTAACACATTGGATGTGCTACAAAGGTCGCAATGTCTTATCTCCAAATTGTTTGCCATTATACCTGCAAAGATGGGAAATCTATCAATCTATCATGCACTTGTTTCTTCAATGTAGAATTGCAAGGGGTGTTTGGAACTTTTGGATGGGTACATTTAGGTGGTAACTTAATTAGCCCCTACTCATGTTCAGAACTGTGTCCCAAAAGCACTTATCTTACTGCTCCGGTTGTGTGATTCATATTCAATAAATAGCTTCATTTGTTACTTTGGGTGTTTGTGAGGAGGTACTTTGCTTGCTTTGGTGTTTGAGATGGAGATTAATGGTTGGCTTCCAATTGGGTTGCTTGCTTGAAATTGAGTGGTGAATTTTCTATTTTTAAGTGGTGTAGAACTGGCACGTGTCGAAACTCACATGTGATTTTTTTACTCTTTGAAGAAACACGTTAGGTTCCTTTTCACTATCAAATGGCTTCAAAATCTTTGACAAGAATCATAATCTGTATGATGCTTATATAAAAGAATTCCATTGGCAATTTTTCATGCAAGCTTTGCAAAAAGTAATGACCAGCCTGTTTCTTGTGTTGGTAATGAGAAACAATTTGCACAATTACAAAAGATTGGGCACTTGTTTTGTTTGTGGGTTTTATTTTTTTATTTATTGTTATTTATTACTTTATTTATTTTTTGAAGGTGGATATGCCCAATGTTATTAAGGGCACAAGGTGCACTTAGGAGGGTGACCCTTCTGTCACTTGAGGTGCGAGGTGCGAGGCAAGGCGTGTGCCTGGGTGATGGAAGTTGCAGAAATGCAATCATATATTTTCATAAGTTTCTTATTAACCAATGAACCACAATATAATGATTCATAATGCAATTATCCAATCCTTTCTTACTGTATGGAATACATTAATACCTTCATTCATTTTTTAAGTGTCAAAATTCCATGAAATAGAGGAAAAGAAGAGGAAGAGAATGGAGAGGAGTTGCTACAACAGCTGATGTTTTCTTCTTTCCCCCATCTTGCTGTTCCTCGCTTCTTTTTGGGTGGGAGAAGCAACAAGAATACTGGTTGCTTGCTTCTTGCTTCTGCTTTGTTATTGTTCCAGTTCATGGAAAAAAAAAAAAAAAAAAAAAAAAAGAAAACAAAAGAGAAAGAATAAGGGCATGTTTCGCTTTTAGGTTATGACAAACAAGTGATTATCCGATGTTTTTGTCTTTTATGTGTACTAATTTATTAAATCATATTTTATTAAGCTTAGTAATATTATCATTAACTGGTATAAAAAAATAATCAAATAATTAAAAGTAGAAAAGGAAAATATCATTGAGGCGTGCTAAGGCACAAAGCAGTGCACTCCTCGCGTATGTACTGACATTTATACTATTTCCACTTCCAGGGAGTGTGTTTTGCCTTGAGGGCTGCACCCAGTTGCACCTTATAACACTGGCTATCCTGCTATAGAACCTTGTTTTAGCAAGGAAGACTTGTTGCCAGTTATCTAAATTGCAGCTTGGAATTTTATTGTGTGTTTCTTTGCATCATTGTTCTTCTATTGGTAAGATTAGTCGCATGTTTAGGCATGTATCTGTTGTGTCTATTGTGTTGCTCTACTTTTTTACCTATGCTGCAACTGCAAGTTATATCTTTCTTTATTTTTCTTGTTTCCTATGTGTAATCATTCGTCATTGTTATGGTTTCCATTTGGCATTTATATCATTGATTGTAAAATTTACTAGTTGTGTGTAATTTGCTAGTTTCTCTGTTTTGAATTTGCTTAGGTTTTAAACTGAAAAATATTTTTCTCAATTATTTGTAAATGGCAGGCAATTGACGAAAAGATCAGAGAACTCTCCAATTGCCATATTGTCTACGCAGGAATTGACTTTCAGAAGGTAATGAAATTATATATATGTATAAACTTTGAAGCCTTACTCTTTTTTTTTTTTTAAGTTTTATCAATATCAATTGTTTTAATTCTATGACTTTCTTTGTTTTGTTTTTTCATTCAGTTCTTAAAACTTTCAAGGCTTGTCAGACCTTCACACTGTCTTTATTAATTTAAAGAAAGTTTACGTCAAATATAAAAGATATAGTAGGGTGTACTTCAGGTAATAGGAGTTGCCAATAAATATACAACTCTGATAAAAGAATATGCATGATGGAGTAGTTAACTATAGTAAACAATAAAAATAGCGGCAGGAGAGACTAGTGAGTTCTCAATGAGAGTAAGTTCATTAACAACAAGGATTAGCATTTTAATCCTTATATTTTTGCACTAGTCTGTACTACCTAAACCCTTAACTTTAGCCCAATGTACTCATATCTGGCATTTCATAAATGAGCTGGGTATTGAATGTGTTTGACAGTTCAGATTTTAGAATGTTACTATGTAGATCCCCCAATGAATAGAGAAGAAACTAATAATGAAGAAAATGACTATTAGGTGAAATTCACTTATGTGGGAGAGCAAAAGGGCAATAAATGAATAAAAAGAAGAAAGAAGGAAAAATCGCTTTTCCAGTAACACCGCTGTTATATCCAAGTCCCCATATCCCAAATTTGAAAATGAGCAAGATGGACCTCTACACATGTGATCATATTCAACACCCACACTTGAGTTCAGTAAAATAGGCACTTATTTGATGAATTGACTAAGCATATCAAAGAATGAAGACTATTACTAACTTGCTGACAATGTGGTGCTAATCGATGAAACTAAATGTAGAATACGTCCTAAATTTAAAATTTAGAGGAAAGTATTGAAAATTGTTTTTCAGAGGACAATTTAAATGCAACTTTAGTGGTAATAAAGATCAGTGCTGTCAAGGCAGTAAGGTGGTTTAAGACAATAAGCCTCCCTAAGGTGAGGCGGGGCCTAGGCAAGGACTAGGCGGTTCTTAAAATAATTATTTAAAGGTGTATATATATATATATATTATTTATTTATAATTTACATTTAATTAATTGATGATATATAAATTATAAAATTATGAATAATGACATATTAGATAATACATTATGATAAACTCATGATTATCATAAGTTCACATACTTCATATTCATAACATTCCAAAAAGAAGAGCTAATTGCTGTCTCTCTCTGTCTCGAAGAAATGTAGAGAGAGAGGAGATATGCAGAGAGAGAATGAGAGACGCAGAAAGAGGGACAGAAGAGAGATGTAGATGGAGAGAGAGAAGAGAGACGCAGGCAGATATTGAGAAGAGAGACGCAAAAAGATAGAGAGGAAGGGAGCAAAGAAAGAGGGAGGGACACAAAAAGAGAGAGGGAGAGATGCAAAGAAAGAGGTGAGGGAGAGAGCCAAGAGAAAGGGAGAGAGATGCACAGTAAAATGGAGAGACTCGTCGGAGTCTCTCACCAAAGAAGACGTTGGAGTTGCTCGCCGGAGTGTCGAAGATGATCATCAGAGTCTCAGAGATGATTGCTGGAGTCTCGGAGATGATCGCCGAAGTCTCGGAGATGATCGCCGAAGTCTCGGAGATGATCGTTGGACCTGGTTCGAGTCGTTTGACTTGGAGAGGTTTGAGCATGAAGTTATTAGATTTAAGTTAAAATAAAAATAAATAAATAATAATTAAAAGCCTTCCTGTTTTTTTTTAAATTTATAAAGAAGCCCCTCCAATGCCTAGGCGTTGAGGGCCTGGACGCCTAGGCGGTGCCTAGGTGACACCTTGACAACACTGATAAAGATACAAACAGCTGGTGAAGTTTGGAAAATAAAGAGATCTCATGGCGTTAAGGTAGGCAGGGATGTGAATCATAAAGTTAAAGTATGATAGACTTCAAGTAGAAGAATGCCTTTCAGATTTTAACTAAATGACGTGTTACTAAAGTCTGAAAGGAAAGTTTATAAGCCTTTTATATTTGACGAACCATGCACCATGGAGCAAAGGTTAGGCAATAAAGAAAGAAGCAACACGATCAAATATAATGGAAATGGTGAATGCTAAGATGGTTATTTGGTAAAATGTTAAAAGATAAAATTAGAAAAATGTATGTATTCTAGAAGTGGTAGAAGTAGCCCGATTGTAGATAAAACAAGAAAAAATTAATCAAGGTAGTTTTAACATATACAGTGAAAGCTATCAAAAATTATTGGGCTTTGATAAAGGGAAGTATAATGGAAATCATGCAACATTTCCATGATCATAGATCTTCAACCAATGTATGAATGAAACTTACATACAACTCATTCCAAAAAAGATTCATTCGGAATAGTAGAAGATTTCTATCCAATCAGTCTCATTTCCAGCCTTTACACAATTATTTCTTAGTTCCTAATGAAGAGATTGAAAAATATAATTCATCTTATGGCTGTTGACCTCAAATGGGATTTGTCAAGAATAGACATATCTTCGATGCTATCTTTATAGCCAATGAGATGCTGAACGATTGTCGAATCAGCAACCAGAGGGTTTAATCATAAAAGTTTATTTCTCTAAGTACTATGACTCAATTAGATGAAAATTTCTACTTCATGTTCTGAATAAGAAAGTCCTTGGAAACAAATGGTGCAAGTGGAACCAAGGAAGTCTTTTCTTGGTTAATTATTCCATGATCATTAATGGTAGGTTGAGGGGTAAAATTGAAGCTTTTAAGAGGCTTAGGTAGGATGACCCTTTGCCCACCTTCCTCTATATTTTGGTTGCAGATTCCCTTGACGGCATCATATAGAAAGCTATCTCCCATGGGCTTCAAGGTCTTACGGTAGGAAACAAGAGAGTTAACTTACCTCAACTCCTATATGTTGATGGCTGTTTATTCTTCCTCAAAAATGAATATAAAAGTAAGAGTATGCTTGTCAATGTGCTTAGTAGTTTCTCCTTCATATTCAACCTACATCTCAATTCTAGGAAGTTTCAAATGGTGGGAATCAATATCCTAGAAGAGAAAATGCAGCAAGCAGCCCATGATATGGGCATCCCTTAGAGTGATTAGCCAATAAATAACTTAGGCGTTCCTCTTGAAGCGAACAGTAGGAAGCAATCATTTTGAAACCTAGTTGTTTAGACTGTTAAAAGAAGAATTGAAAAGCTAAAGGTAGCAACTTGTCCCAGGGAGGAAGGTTGCTTTTAATAAAGGTTGTTTTAAAGGCCCTCCCCATTTATTTCATGTCCTTGTTCAAAATGCCCATTGCAGCAGCCAACAGTGAAAGAAATTGAGAAAAGTGTTAGAAGATTCTTTTCGAAAGCTAGAAGTACAGATAAAGCATTTATGTTGGTAAATTGGAACCAAGCTAAGATGCTCGACACTCTTGGAGGATTGAGAATAGAGAATCTGAGGATCATAACCTAGCCTTAGCAGCTAAATGGTTGTGACAATTTTCTCATCTCATGCACACTATGGGGTAGATTATTTCCATCGATAATGATGTGTCTTCTAACTCCATAACTATTGGTTTGAACAACAAGGTGACTAGTTGTTTCCCTTGAAAATTTTTCCCTTGAAAATTGATTCATTCCATTTACCCTCTTTTTTTTTTTTGGGCAAGCTCGATGGAATACTGGAAATGGGAGGTAGATTTATTTTTGGAAGGATATTTGGTGTGGGGTGATCCCCCTTAGGGAGACCTTTCCTAGACTGTATAGGATTGTGAATTTAGCCTCTGCTTCCATACACGACCTACTAAGCACTAGCTGTGAGAATTAGATCACTTCAACCTCTTGGACTCTTGGATTTAGAAGAGGCCTAAAAGACCAAGAAATTGATGATTTGACTTATTTGCTGCAAATGCTAGAAGGGGCCCAATTTTCCCATCAAGTGGATGGTTGGAGATGGATAAGAGACCCTAGTACTAGAAAGTTCACAACCAAGTCTTGCTACATTATCTCAATTTAGATGGCAACATTGCCCTACAGCCCAACATGAGCATCATTTGGAAGGCCAAAATTCCCCTCATGGACAAAATTTTGGCATGGTTAATCAACCTATGATGCTTAAACTGTGCTTTAGAGATCCAAAAGAAATTTTCTAACTACTATCTCTCTCCTTCTTGGTGTTTTCTCTAAAGGAATGCTAATGAAGATGTGCATCACCTGTTCTAGAAGTGCAAGGTGCTGAAGGTAATTTGGTCTTTTTGGCATGATGCTCTCCCAGTGTTGGTTATGGCTTCAGATCATGAGCCGTTGCATTGCGCTAACTTCATCCCCTCAAAACAATTGAAGAAATTTTGGTGCTTGATCTATTTTGCTAATTGGTATTCTGTTTAAAAAGTTAGATATAGTTGTATCTTTAAGAATGTCAAGGTCTATGTACATTTGGATTATAGATAACTCTATCTTTTTTCTTTGTGGATCTTTTCTTGTAAGTTGCGTAAGAGGGCGATTGGAAGCAAAAATGGGCTAGTATATTGCAATCCATGATGTAAAATTCTGTAGCTTCTATTTGGACTCCTTGTCCAGTTAATAATATAATATAGTTTATGTTTCTTTTCAAAAAAAAAAAAAAAAGAGAGGAAAAAAAACATATACAGTGAAGGCCAATGATGCACTAGTTAGGAAGAGGGACCTCTTAATAATACATGCTAATGAATAAAGGTACTTAAGAATGATATGTCCACTTGTGATGGAGATGTTGACTTTGAATTAGATGAATTAAAATAAGGAAATAGATTCGTGTAACTGACTCTGTTGTTTGGAAGAGGCTCTGTTAAGTTGAGTTGAGGATTTAGTTGCTTGTTTGAAAAAATTGATATTACATGGTCAGGGTGATAGAAGCAAATGAGTTACCGAAACGTCATGTTGTGAATTAAAAATGATGGTTTATGCTATGTTTTGTACATACAGTTAAAAATTGTTCCAACTTTAGAGTTTAGTCTCATTTTTAGTTGGCTTATAGTTTTTGGATAAATGTTTGGTGTTGTATTTGAATTTTATTTTTAAGATAATTAAATTATGGAAACTTGTTTGCTAAGTGGAATAATTCATTAATATAACAAAATATATCCAAAAAACTAAAAATTGAGTTCATTTTTCTTTTAAAAAATTGTGGTTTTCTGGGTTTAATCAATGTTTTCAAGTTGCCAAGATGATACTTAGAAATTTGTATCTAGGCTAGGTGGTGCGTAGGGTTTGTCTAGGCAAGTTTTATGCATTATCAATAATTTTAATTTATAATAGCTCCCTAAATAATTAATTAATTGGTTTTAAATTTAAATTACAAGCCTGATCTATATAATTTAACGCATATTCCATAATATATAAGTCAAATACAATTCAATTAAAACCTTTTTTGAACTACAAATAGAGAAGTCTAATCTTGTGTTAAAAGCATATTATTTTACACATATTATTTTACACTTTTTAGTTTACAAACCTTTTGTATACAATTTAAAACCTAATATACTTGTTAAGAAATATGAAAACCTAATATACTTGTTAAGAAATATGAAAACGCTGTATTTATGAATGTACAATGATTTGAAGAGTTATATTTGCTGTGATACTTTATAAAAGTGTAATGCAATTGAAAATATTAACAGCAAATGATAAAAACGTAAAAGTATATTGAAAAAAGTAAAAATTGATAACTTTCATAATGGAAGTAATAACTGTACCAACTTGAGTTGAAGTCATGCTTATGTTTAAGCTATTCAATCATATTGTGATAATATAAAACTGAAGAATCTTATGCTTTATGTATTTACATTGGCCCCTTGTACTCTTGAAATTTTTGAAACAACCACGTGGTTTGCCTTAAGTATGGCCGAGGCAATTAGATCCAAAAGGCTTACATCATGGACTAGTCAGGGCCTTGGCCTGCACTTGAAAACACTGGTTTTCAATCCAAAAACCTGCTCTAAGATTTTGATAAACCAAGCAAGTTTTTGTCACATTTTTTTAGTTTTTAATTCTAACTATAGAAAACAAGATTTAAAGTTGAACCAAATCCTGCCTGAGATTATTATTATTATTATTATTTCAATATGCAGTTTTCTTTTCTTTTCGAAGGATCAAGATGCTCTTTTGACAAAGCTAAACAATTCACTAGAATTTTTTAATTCATTAAACTATCCTTTGATTACAAATTCCACATATTTATTGTAGTAGACATTCCAATCAAAGCAAAAATGGTTTTCTAACCAATTAGCTAGTTTAATGAAGCAAAACTTTCTACTGAATACTACAAAACATTGAAATAATGAAACAAAGTAAAAACTTAATCAGTTTTTTTATCAACATCTAAATAAAAAGAAATAACTGAAAATAAGGAAAGTAAATCTTGATCAATTTCTATGTCTATGGCACTCATGGCATATAATGATAAAATAAAAGACATTTGCTGCATCAAGTCTCCTCAGCTAGGGAGAACTCTATTTTGATGAGTGATGATCACCCTACATCTCTATATGATTAAGATCCAGGTGAAAGAACTCGTCCTTAGTGATCCTAGTATTGTCATCAGTAAGGTGCTTCTATCTGTTGATCAAATGATGATGAAGGCCACTGTAATACCGCATTAATTTTCTCACAGGAAAGGTTATGGTGTAGGACGTGGCTTTGACATTCACACAGGCCTTGCAGTTTTACTATAGGTGCGCATATGAGTTTATGTGACTTTACTGAACAAGAATTGGAGTTCTTGCTGATATAACTGTACGAGCACATAAATCCTACATGATCAGCCAGATGATTTGCAAAATATAGGGATGAGCTCACAATGTGCTGGAGCAAAATGTAGTGTGGACAACTGAAAAATAGATCATTCTTTAGCTATGAGATAGCAGCAACATGTCAACACAGATAAGAGAGAATAGATTGAGTATCGTGCTCTAGTACCAGATGACTAGGTAAAAGGAGAGAGGCAAGTGAGACCCAAAATTTATGTCCATGCAGCTGTCCTTTAATTACAAATTCTTTTATATTTTATGGCCATCACTCTAATCAAAAGGAAGGACATGGTAATCTATTATGTAATTTGATCCAACTAAACTTTTAAATCTAAAATTTTATATAAAAGAATAAAACTGAAATAAGGATAGATGATAAGATCCCTATCAATGTCTATATCAACGAAAAAAATAAAATGTAATAATGAAAGTAATGGGAAGAATAAAATCTTGATCTGTTTCTATATTGGTAATGCTTCTAGAATTTGGGAAGGAGTGTGCCGAATTTCATTGTTTGGCTGGATGAAGAGTGTTATTTGTTTAGCAACCGCAACACATATGTAAATTCATATTTAATTGATCTATTGCAGATAATTCTAAGTCCAATTGCTGAAGACACATTCTCTGCTTGGTTCATTCAAGCTACTTATTTGCATTTTGTGTTCTATTTCAGAAAGAAGGTGGCATTCCTAAGAGGGTCCTCAAAGTTGATGATATTCCTGGATTGAGTAAGTAGCTTGAACTTGCTATGCTCTAAATAAACAAAATTGTGTAAATTTTGTGATTCAGAAGCAAACCAATTTTTAAGATTCAGTTTTGATACAAGCAAAGGAAACTTTTCTCATTCCATTTTCCCCGTTCCTACCCACATATATTGGATATTGGAGAAGTGAATGTCTTTTTTTAGTAGTAGGGGTACAGGGAAAGAATAGGAAAGGCCATTTTACTATATTTCAGACCAGGTGCTCCTTGATGAATGCTTTACAAAACTGGACGTTTGATATGTTGTTTCAGCAACACTAACTTTCAATGCCACCTTTTTTTATTTTCTTCAATGCGATGGACATTTTGAGTTTCTAGGATTTTGTCAACCTTGATAATTGCATGTGGAATTTGTAACCTGGGGTTTAATCGTGAGAGTTTTGCAAACTCAGTAAAGATCTAGCAAATCCGTTTGCTTTTGTTAACTAAATATATACAAAGAGAACTTATGCATCACATTAAAACCACATTTCATTGCTTTTTCCACCTTATGAACCAAGACTAAAGAACAGGTTTTATTAACAGGAGAAGCTGGGTGGACTCCTGATCAGTGGGGACATTCAAGGTTTAAAATACTTAATGCTCCTGTTGATAGTACTACATATCGTCAGTCACTAAATAACTTCATGCGAACACTTTTAAAGGTAGGTTTTTATGCCACTGCAATATTTCTTCTAGGTTGCTTTCGCATGTTGCCTATCCTTGAAGACAGGCTGATGGTGTGATTTATATTTATATTTTTATTTTTTAAACTTTTTTTAAGAAGAAAATGTGATTCTTTCATTAATAGCAGAAAGGGGATGAGAAATCTCCATACAGAATTCAGAAAGATAATAAGCTACATATCAACATTACCCAAAAGTTTACAAAATTTCGAGAATATTTATCAATTTATAGTCCACTCTTCATAGCTATATCTTATTTCTAATTTTGATGAGGAGATCCATGAAGTAAAAAGGATCTCTGACTTTTCAAGGACTTGTGGCCCGTACTCCTTCCATATAGCATAATTAATAGCAAAGAAGATGAATCTCCAATTCTCATTGATTTTAGAATTGATAATGTTCCAAAATCTGGAAGCTCCATCTAGGGGCATGTTTCTTCCTCCACTTGCTCCATATCCATTGGATTAAGTGGCAGCTCCAGAACACGTTCTTCACTTCTTCAGTTGCTCCCTTGCAAAGGCAACGCCATCGAGGTAAGAGAGTAATAAAAGGATGTTTCTTCTGCACACTATGTGTTGTCTTGAGCTTTTTCAAAAGCACCAGCCACCTCGAAGATCTTAGCTTTGGCTGGAATTTTAGCTTTCCAAAGAAAATCTCTCTCTCTCTCCTCCTTCATTTTCTTCCACAATACACCTATGAAAAAAACTCATCTTGAATTCCTCGGATGTACTCCCTAACCACCTCACATTGTCTGGTCGTTACTGCATTCGCACTTCCTCTAAAATTTGGGGTAGCAAGATTACCTTCTGTTCCTCCTCTTTGTTCAGATTCTTTCTATGCTTGAGATCTGAACCATCTTCAACCTGATCCAACCTGTCATTGCTTGTCCTAAATTCAGTAACCTTAAGCTTCATGTGGACTTGATAGCCTTTAAACCCTTGGAAATTGTTGTTGCAGGGTATAAACTCCACATCATTTGTCCTCCCAAGACCATATTTCTTTCTCATCACCGAGCTTCCAATTGATACGCTGTTTGAAGCTTCTTTTGATTGAGTGAATGAACTTCCATGGGCTTTTAAAGGTCCTTCCTGGATCCATATCAACTTCCTTGTGATCACTCTTTCCTCCATATATGCTTTTGATAATTCTTCTTCACAGTTTATTCCTTGTTGCATTTCCACCACCATTTTCTAGCTTTTATATTACCCACCCCCAATCCTCCTTTTGCTATATTCAACTTTACCTTTTCCCATCTTACTAAGTTATTAATACAGCTTTTTTCCTCTTTTATTCGACTGATAATCCCTCATAAACTTCTCAATTTCCTTGATTATCTTTTTGATGATTCTAGAAAGGAAAGGTAGTAAGTTGGGATCCCTTCAAAACACTATCCTTAACAGCAACACTCTTCGTCCCCTTGGTAAATAGCTCTTTCTCCACCCTTCAACCTTCCTTTCGTTGCATCAAACATAGGATTCCAAAAGGATTTCCTAGTAGGGTTCCTGCCAAGGAGGAGGCCTAAATGCTGCACTAGGCATTCTCCCTTAGAATCACCCATCTCTTGAGCTTCCCTTTCCACCTCTGTGTTTCCATATTCACTCCCATAAGCTGGCTTTTTTCCAGGTTAATATTAAGACCTGATAATCTGCAAAAGATTTTGAGAACTGTCACGATTGTTTTCTAATTGCTATTAATACAATTCCAGAACAAGAGAAAGTTGTCAGTTAACTGAATATGGAAAATTTTAATTCTATTCGTTCCCAATTTGAACCCTTCAATAGTTTCCTTTGAACAACGCCTCTTCAACAAGTTGTTTACAACATCAACTACCAAAATGTATGAAAAAGGGGAGAGAGGATCTCCTTATCTCAAACCCCTATTTTCCTCAATCTTTTCTCTAGTTCTTCCATTAATAATAAGAAAGTAGCCAACTGAACTTAGGCAACCCTTTATCGTCTTCCTCCATCTATCACCAAATCCCGTTCTTTTGAAGAATTCATCCACAAAGTCCCAACTAACCGATTTGTATGCTTTTGCAAAATCTATCTTCAAAACCACATCTTTTCTTTTTGGGACACAATAGTGTTTAACCACTGCATTTGCTATAAGGATAATTTCTGTAATTGGTCTTCTTTTCACAAAAGCCATCTGAGTCTCATTAATAGTTTTATCCAGATTTGCCTTAAGTCTGTTGGCCAGCACTTTGGCTATTATCCTACACATGCTAGTGATAAGGTTGACAAGTCTAAAGTCAGTCACCTTTATAGGACTTGACTTCTTAGGGATCAGTACTGTGTATATCCCATTCATAATCTTATAAATAATTTCATCTTCATTGAACTATCCACACACTGTCTTAACGTCTTTTTTCACTATATCCCAACTATCCTAGAACTTCATGGTAAAGCCATCTAGCCCAGAGGGTTTATCTCCATCACTAGCAAAAACTATTACTCTTATTTCATTCTCATCAAAGGGTCTCTCTAAACACTCCTTGCTTTCCTCCTCTAGCCTTTTCTAGTCCAATCCTACAATCACCATTTTGCTATTATTTTCCTTATTCTTTAATGTCCCAAAAAACTCCACTATAGTATCTTGCACTTCCTCCGGCCTTTCCATGCTTTGCTTGTTTTCTTCAATTCTAGAGATAAAATTCATCGATCTCCTTATTAACAGAATTTGTGAAAGAATTTTGTGCTCGTGTCCCCTTCCTTATCCCACTTAATTTTTGCCCCTGATTTGTAAATCTTTTTCTCCTTCTTATCCATATCATAGATCTCTTAGATGATCTCTTTCCTTCTTCTATCTAGACTCTCGTTTCACTCCCCCTTACCTATACTTTCCTACAGCAGCTTCTATTCCTTTTCAAGGTCCATCCTTTTTTCTTTCTTTTCCCGCATCTTTTGATTTTTGTTCCGTTCCTTCATCTTTTCTTTTAAACTTCTCAAATTTTCACATAAAACCAAATGCCGGTCATCCTTCTAGATCGGATTCATCTCACAATTCTTTTTAAACCTCGAAACCTTCAACTAGGCATTCACAAATCTAGAGGAACTTGGGCCCCATGTATTGTCTCCCATCTCCATCATCACCAGCCAATGTTCTGATGAATCTTGGCAAATTCGATTGTTTTATCACCTTCCATAAGCTTTCCCTCTTATCGTTGAAAGGAATCTGTCTAGCAATGCTAGGGCAGGGGGGCTCCTATAAAACTGAAATTATCCCGTTGAATATCATTTAAAATGGTAGAAAGGGTTGCTATTTTCTCCTAGAAGAAAACTCTTTGCTCCATCAAATAGAGGTTGTAGATTGTAGAAAACCACCAGTCCTCATGCTCCTTATTCTTAACTTCAATCGAAATCGAATACATGACATGTAATTTTTCTGTCACCTGCACCGCCCTTGTATCCCACATTAGTAACATTTCCCCCAAAGTCCTTACTACGGGAAGTCAATACCAATCAACACAAGGAAGTCACCACAACTTCCTAATCAACTCCTGTGTTGCCCATTCTTTTTTTTTTTTTTTTTTTTTTTAAGTTCATGTAATGCCACAATATCCGGGTTTGCTTTTCTTACCAATCTTCTATTATTTTGCATTTTATCCAATGAGCCACATCCATGGATATTGGACGAAATTATCTCCATTTGTCACCACTGGAGGCCTCTTGAAGTTACCTTTCATTGATCTTCCTCATTCACAAGAACTAGATTCAAGTCGATTGTTTCTAAAACTTTTTTCATTTGTCATAACTCCTCAACCTCTTTATTCTTCCTTTATATCTACATTCCTCTTCACCTTGGCCTTCCTGTTCTTTCCTTCCTCAATATTTCACTCTTGGATTCCATCTTGTCTTTCCTTCATTATCCTCCCCACTCCCCATTTGTAGAGTAAAAGAAAAAAGAGAGGAAGGAGAGAGGGAGTGTTGAGTGGCGAAGGGAATTTAGATGGAGTGTATCTTTATGATGGGGAGCTGCTCCTGATCTCTCTCTGCTTCATCCTCTTCCACCATTCTCTCCTTCCCTTCTTTGCTTGCTTCATCCTCTTCCCTTTCAGTGCTCACCTCGAATTGCATCTTCGAAGCAAACTCCTCAATTTTTTCCTCACTTTTATATGACAGAGATTCCTTATCCTCGTTGTTATGTTCTTTCTCAGATGGACTGTAATTTGCATATTGGCCCATCCACTTCTCAACCAAGCCCTCTGATGACTCGGGTTCACCATCATTTTTCCTTCTATATGTCGTGGTTGGTTTCTCCTCTTCCAAGGAAAGGCCTACAGTGAGCCTAAACTTCACCCTTCTGTTATAAAACTTCAAGGGTTTTGCATTGTTGGATGGGCCTACCTCAAGTTTGTCTTTGATTTTTTTTTTTTTTTTGGCTAGTTTCTCTTTCATGGATTTCTCATCGCCGAGCCTCATCCACAACCTTTTTCAGGGCTTCCATTCTCCTTGAGATTTGTTCCCTAGCCCAATTATAGATGGCTAACTGAGGATAGCCCATGTCCACAAACCTTCCTTCACCCAAGACTTTCTTATGTGGTTCTCACCCAATTTCTCTCCCTTTGTGCCACACTAGTATCTAGTATGGTTCTGATGTCCTTCCTGCCTCATTCACTATTATCCTCTATTCACCTTACATTGCTTCCAACATTCTGTCCCCTGTCACCTCTCTTCCCGTCACCATCATCTCTAACCTCCTTCCTCTATTGCACAACATCTCTCAAAAAGTTTTCTGACCTTCTCTACATTTCCTTGTCTTTTTGCTTCCTTGCCTTTGAAAAACTCTCTTTCTAGTTTAAATAGTCTTCGATCCATCAGCCCTTGTTCCTCATAGACTTCTATATAAACTTCTATAAACACTGGCAAAAAACTCGAAACTTTTTCCTTTCACCTTCATCACGACCATCTCTAGGTTCAAGCCTTCCTTGATTGCCAGTTCCATTAAGCCATGACATTGTTTTGTAAATTTTATCATTGTATCCATATTCCACTTAAACGGTGGAATTCCTTCCATACCTATTCAACTTCTTCTACAATGAATCTTGATTGCATCCCATTGCTCTTCCTTGTGCCATCTTTGTGATATCCATTCTTCATTTATTCCTGTGTTCTTGCCCTTGATAATCCTACTCACCTCATCCTTGTCTTAACAATTAAGAAGTGTCCTTGTTGTATCAAGAATTTCCAGTTTAACGTCCTTCACCAACGAGCTACTGATTTCCTCCTCAATCTCCATCCAACTATTGAGACCATTAACTCTGGTCACTTGTATCATATTTTCATTGCTCGCCCCTTCCTTCCCATAATTCCTCACCAAAGCTTCAATGGATGTTTTCCTTTTTTCCTCACCCCCTCTTCTCTTCTCGTCCATTGTATCCCTTGCTTCAGCGTCTCTTTGCTTTTCCTTTATGATTAACTGACTAAAGGCTTGTCCAAAGTTCCTCTATCCACGTGATCATTTCTCTTTTGGGATGAAGATGATCTAATGACTATTGTTTGAGGTTTGGATAATTTTATAAAACTACCCCTCCTATTGGAGTATATCTCGACTATGACCATGTAGTCTCTTCCCTTTTGCTCTTGAAATTATGATCCCTAAGGTGCTGTGGACTTTCTTTCTTCTTCTTTTTTTTAAAAAAATTTTAAGAAATAGGAAATTTATTAATAAAGATGCATAATTTCAATGCAAAGGAAAGAAACAATGACAACCCACAATTGCCCCCAAAGACATTCCCAACAATAGTTACAAAATATTTTCCCACCTCTTATTTTACTTTGAGATGGAGTAGCCCAAAGAAAGAGAACTATTGCCAATTCAAAACGAGGCTAGCGTCAAGGAATCTTCCCATATCTGTCGAGGGGAAAGCCACTTATTTTCAAAGACCCGAGCATTCCGCTCCTTCAACACACACCAAAGCACAGTCATGCATGCCACCACCCAATAAGCTTGAATCTTCGAACTCATTCTCTCCAAAAAAGGGCACATTGTGAAAGAAAGATCCAACTCGCTATTGTTTGAGTTGATCCGAAAGTGACCCCTCCACCTCTCCCAAACATAACTGGAGAAAGAGCATCAAAGGAATACATGATCCACTGATTCTCCATTCATTTTGCAAAGAAAACAACACGAAGGCAAAAGAGAGACCGTTAGGTGTTGTTTTTGGACCATATTCCCTTTATTAACTATTTGAATGGCCACTTCCCACGCCATCACCTTGACTTTTGAGGGAACTAGGGCTTTCCAAATGACTTTGCACAAAACATCTGGAATGACTGTTCTAGAGCTCGACAGAATCGAGAAGAATGATTTGGAAGAGAATTTTCCAAAGTGCTCTCTAAACCACACTATAAAGTCCTTTTCATCCTGCAGCACAATCCCTTAGCAACTATAGGAGGGCATTCTCTTCCTCTTCGCATTGCCCTTGTCTAGTTGAACACAAATGAAGATCCCACTAAAAAGAATCTTCGATCTGGCTTCTAAAGAAGGAGATTGGCTATGGTGATATCTAGGATGCCTATAAAGCCTAGGGAATAGCTTGGCAAATGCATCTGTTTCCCACCAAACATCCTCCCAAAATCCAATGTCTTCACCTGAGCCTACACGCAATTGCATGCCTAATGAAAAGCAGTGATACAGAGAATGCATGAATTTCTACGGGCTTCTGAAGGTTGAACTCCTCTTGATTCCTGCATCCCTCTCGTTGATGTCCCTACCATGAATGCTTCTAATCACTCGAGCCCACAACTGGTCTTGCTCTCTAGGAAATCTCCAAAGCCATTTCCCAACTAAGGCTTTGTTCTTATTCACAATGTTGCCAATTTCGTGTCCTCACAGTCCTTCCTTAATTGGACTGTGCTCCACTCCACTATGTGAGATTCATTACCATCTTCACGACTTTTTCACAAGAAGTTCCTCATTATTTTCTCTATCTTGGAAACTTGACCTTTAGGAATCTTGAAAACTGATAGGAAGTATGTCGGTAATGCATCTAACATCGCTTTAATTAAAGTGAGTCGCCCACCTTTAGAGAGAAAAGCTTTCTTCCACCCATCAAGTCTCTTTGACACTTTAGAGACAACTGGTTCCCAAAATCCTTTGGATCCCAGATTACCTCCTAGGGCCATACCTAGATACTTCATAGGCCAACCTCTAAGAACACAACCATTATTAATTGCCATCTGATGCACTTTCTCCTCTGCCAAAGTGATACCAGCTAAGCAAGTGTTAGACAAGTTGAGGCACATCCCTGAAGCCTAGCAGAAACATTGAACCATACGAAGAGCATTCTCCACGTTATCATCCACACCATTCAAAAAGAGAAGAGTGTCGTGTACGAACTAGAAATGCGTAACTTCCATAGAATCCTTACCCACCACAAAGCCCCGAATCTCATTCATCTCCTTGCCTTTATCAAGCAAACGCCCCAAGACATCAATCACTAGAGTGAACAAGAAAGGGGACATATGATCCCCTTGTCTTAGTTACCTTTGGGCTTCAATCGTACCCCTCGCCCTCCCATTAATGAAAATGGAACATGTAACCAATTTAAAGCATAATTGAATCCATTACCTCCACTTACCACTAAAACCTTTCTTCTCTAACAAAAAATCTAAGAACTTTCAATCAACCATGTCATAAGCCTTCTCAATATCAAGCTTTACAACCACTCCTCCCTTCTTTCTCACCCTATACTCTTCGGCAAGCTCGTTGGCCACTAAAATTGCATTCATAATGTTCCTCTTTTTGACAAAAGCCATCTAATTCTTCGATATTGTACTCCCCAAGACTCCTTTGATTTTATTTTCTAGTACCTTTGCAATGATCTTATACAAACTTGTTGTGAGACTGATAGACCGTAGATCCTTAACTATCCTTACCATATTCTTCTTTGCAATGAGGCAAATATAGGTCTCATTAGTACATCTATTCACTTCTCCTGAATTATAGAACTCCTCCATCACCTTCATGAGATCTGCCTTCATGATATCCCAACTTTGCTGATAAAAAACCATAGAAAAACTATCTGGCCCTAGAGCCTTGCAACTATCACACTCAAACACTGCCTCTCATCGAATTCCCCTGAATTCCATTTCGACCCCAAATCTAATTAGATCTTTGCCCAAAGACCTCAGAAAAATGTCCAACTATGTGATCCATAATCTTATTTTCCTCCTCAAGCACTTCCCCATTCTCGCCTTATATCTTAGAAAAAGTACTCGAACTCTTTCTTCCACTCAATAGTCGGTGGAAGAATTTTCAATTAGCATCTCCTTCCTTTAGCCATTGGATACGGGCCTTAAGCCATGCTCCCCTATTCATTTCTCTGCTCAACTTCCACAATTCTCCTTTCAGCTCCCACTGGTGCTACCTGTTCTCCTCATCCCACTGGCTACTCCCATCCAACTGATCTAGACATCTTGTTGCTCGCTCAAATTTGCTCTGTCTCCTCTCCTCATTCTCTAAAGACCTAAGCCCCCACAAGTGACATTCCTCCTTTACAACCTTCAACTTCTGCATAAACCAAGAGCCTTCCCATCCCTCCCCATTGAGAGACTTCCACCAATCCTCTATTTTGCTCTTCAAATCCAGAAGGAAAGCCAACCTACTGTCAAACAGCTTTGGACTTGGGCCTCACACTAGGTTCGTGGTGCTCAAAAGAATAGTCCAATGATAAGAAACCACTTGAACACCTACTTCCTGTCTCCAAAATTGAAACATATTAGCCCATCTGTCACTAAATAGAAACCTATGCAACCTATAGCAAACAGGATTCCTTCGGAAATTTGACCCAAGTGAAAGTGCCATGAGAAGGTGAGGATCATGAAGTTCTAGCCCTCTAATCACATTATCGAAGCCCCTCATGCTTTTACTATATCTTCCGTTATTTTTTTGTTACATATAACGAAGCACATTGAAATCTCCCCCAAGACACCACTGATCACCGCAAAGCACACTTAAAGCCCCCAGCTCATCCCAAAAATACTCTTGCCCCAACCTACCACTCGACCCATAGACCCTAGAGAGCCACCACTCCTCTCCATCCAGCTGCCAAACTTTGATTGAAACTGAAAACTGCCTTGTAATTCTTAAATAACAGAGCAACTCCTAACCTCCAATGCCACTAATAAGCCTCCACCTGACCCTATATAGCCAGCAAGTAAACCTAATCCTTGAAATGGGATTGCTACAAAGTCCCTAATAACTCCCTACTCATCACTTGCTTCTTTACCTCCTAAAGAATGATAGTATCAAGCTCGAAGGAACCAATAACCCGCTTGATCAGACGTCGCTTATCTTTATTCTTTAGAACAACATCCTCTAATATTCCAAGACAAAATCTTCATCGGCACATGTCCCTGCCAATCCAACCAACACCAACAGATTTCAATCGGCCACACCTGCCCCGTTTTTCGTCTTTACTCCTTCTAACTGGGTCAGCAACACTTTGAATTTAGCTAGAAACTTCTCCACCTCTTCCTTACTTGCATCAGTTGGCTTGTTAGTCTCTCCCATTTGCTGCTATTGATATCTTCCCTGATTCTCCTCACAAACTGGCAAGCAACTCTTCCCCTCTCCTGCACTAGAATTAGCACTATAGAGAAACGAATTTGGACTCATGGCTGGGAACCCTACCTTTTCGTCATCTAGATGTCCTAAAGCAATCCAAAACTCCCTATGAGAACACTCTCCATCATCCTTCTCATCATCTTCGGACAAGTCCTTTTCATCTAAAGTGTTACTACTATAGCTTGACAAATCTGCTTGGCATTCTTCCACCATCTTCTTAGCTTTTGAAGTCGCCTCAACTTCACTAAGATCATCACTCGCCAACACCAATTGTCTATGCCTTGCTATATTCTGAATAGGATCAGCCATTTCCTCTGTGTTATCATGGTGCATGAATCTTGTGACAACAACCCCTAACTTTGATCCTCTTTTGTAGACCTTGGGGGGAGGAACTGAAGGTTGGATGTCTTCCTTACTGTTTCCCCTTTGGACAACTCCGACTTGAGAAGCTTCTTGCATTGAATATCTTATCCTACATTGAACTCCACTGTCTTAAATCAACTTCTTATCATCCGCCGCTGGACTTTGAGCCTCTCCAAATCTCGTAACTATACCTTCCTTCACATGTCGTCCACCTACCCGGCCTGGCTCGACTTGTGTCCTGGTATCTACGCCTTCAACTGGGATAGTCGTACGACCTACGGTGCGCACCAAATCTGCTCCATCATTTTGCCTTACCCGTACACCGTACCCCTTCTTGACCATCTTCCCGTTTTTTCTCTGGCAAGCCCTTGGATCTCCGATGGCCTACCCTAGCTTCACGGACCACAGTGTCAGCATCATATATGTCAGTGATTGGTTTGTCCTCAGGTTTATGAGGCCAGCTCCGCCTTTGAACAACTTCTCACTCCTCGATGCCCAACTGAACTTTCAATAATCGAACCTAGAAGGACCAATTTGCTTTCTGAATGTCCATGACCTCTGGCAGCAATCCACCAGTCCATCCACGATCCTTCATGTAAACCGTATCATAGGAATACCCCTCCCCTATAATCGCATCCATCGTTAGAATCACTCCGCAGTTCTCACCTATTTGATCGAATGTGTCTTGCGTCCAATCTTCAATCAGAATCCCTTCCACACCTATCTACTCTTGCCGGAAACAGAATACCCTATTCCTCCATTGAATTCCTTCCTCCCAATCTGTCACAACATAATTCAATGCTTATTTTAGCTTACCTTTTCTCAATGCTCTCCACATCGCATCAGTGGGGCACTTGCAAAGAGCCCTGTCTCCACATATCTGAAAGAGCTTGCAGACAACTTGTATTTGATCCGCTATGTCTTCTACTATATCACTCCAACCCACTTCATCAGAAAACCTCTAGACAACCACCCAAAGCTTCGTATACCCATCCCTGCTTTCTGCAGTCTTTTTTGGGGTATATCTCTTCTCTCCATTCCATTGATTAAACCTGCCTCCTGCAATGTCCTGTCGTACTCCACCTTTACCCCCTGCATTAATTTCCTTCTTTCTAACTTCGCTCATCCATTCTCCCTTTCCAAAACTGCTTCCTGTCCAGCCATTCTTTCTATCGCCTATCCTTCTACTTTCTGCTCTTCCTGCTACCTGTTTTCCTGCTCCCCAGTTATTTCCATTGTTACTTTAATATTGCCTCTCTGACCACCTGCGTTCTGTGCTCCCTACTTTCGATTTTCCTGTGCCCCACCTGTTGTTTAACCCTGCTTGTGTTTGGCCTCTCTGCCCTCCTTTGCATTGTAATAACAATTGCATTATTTTTCCTCATCTCTTCTGCTGAAGTAGAACATGTAAGCAATTCTTTCCACAACCCATCCCAATTCTTGTTCCGACCTTCCCCTGGGACGAAAATCAGTTTATGCCTTCCTGTCTCAATCTTTGTTAATCGCATATAGCTACCCTTCCTGTTCATAAATGTTTCAACCACCATTGTAAACCCCCTGCTTCTCCTGATCCTTTTGAATTTTCCATCTACGAGCATCCTCTATGATTTGTCAAATCCACCTCCCAGCGTCAATGTCAATACCTATATGGTAGGACCTCGAATGTGAGGACTCTTCAATGAGCAGATTGTTCCAACTGCTCGATTTCCAAACTCTGATATGCTTCATCTTCTTTAAAACCTTGAATCTAGAACAAAATCCAACGCTTCTCAGGAAGAAAGGCAGAAATCTAGAGGAAGAAGAAGAGACTGCAACCTCTGTAAGATTGTTACACAAAATTCTCAGAAACTTGCGTCGAATAACTAGACGAACAGAACTAGAACCATGGAGTCGAACAGAAAACAGACGTATGTGCTGTGGACTTCTTTTGACTATCTCATTTAATCAAATTGCTTCCTTGTAGTCAAATCCTAGCTCTTAACTCTTTGTTTTAGTCTCCTCTACAATTTTCAACCTAACCCCATCGTGATGGACAAGGAAACATTTAAATCTTGTAAAGAATATCTATGGAAGCCTGCTTCCACATTGCATGGATTTAGTCATCTCTCCTTGTCTTCTAGTAGCCACGTTTCCCTTTTTTACCACAGATTTTGATCCCTTCTTTCCTTTTGTGGGGCTTGGTCTTGAATAAGTGGAGATGCTCTCTTAATCTTATTCCTTTTCTTTACCACTTCGGTCCACCCTTCGTTCTTGACACCACTTCTCACTGCATCAATGAAGGTTTTCTTTGTCCACTTGTCTCACCCTTCCACCAATAGTTGCTTCCTATTTCCTCTCCAAACATGAATGCTATAAGATAATTGCTATATTAGATCTTTCAAGAAAAGAAGAATTTTTGTGTATGAGAGATGTTTGTATGATTGACTAAAGCTTACTTTAAAAAGTGGTTGAAAATAAGTCTTACCACTCAAGGGCAACTTCAATTTCTAGCCCTAATAGGTTTATTTGGCCTTTCAACCTAATGTTGAGCCCATTTAAATTGATTATATTTGTCAAAACTTGACGAGTTTTGTATGTGGATTGAATATGATGAGCCCTATTTTGACTTCTGAGAATTATTTCACTAATTATGTAACATATCTGTGGGGAACTCTTTCAACAGATTCTTGATACCTTCATGGTTTTCTTTCCAAACCAAATATCCATAAGGAAGTACAGCACATATTTCTTCTACTATTTTACTTGCTGATGCTTGGCCATTCTTGTGGCTAATTACAGGCTTAGCATTATTAAATTGTGGGGTCTTTCTGTTCATTCACCATTCTACTAATGTTAAACTAAGGACTCTGAAATCATGACTTACATGAAGCAATAGCTGCTATGCTTTGGACTACTAAAATACATCATTTTTTTTCTTTCATAAATGGTCGGGATGTGCTTGACAGTTGATGCATGACCATCCTGATGCCTGGCCATTCAAAGAACCTGTTGATGCACGTGATGTGCCAGATTATTATGACATAATAAAGGACCCCATTGGTAAGACATCCGTTTTTAATGCCGGTCTGCCTTTCAAAAGGCATTTTATATCTGCATGTCAATCTCCAGTTTTGTCATGTTCTTTGCGTGGGCTGTATGCTATCTAGATTGTTACAATTGTATTGAACTAGATGCATTTTTAAACATTGCATATGTGATTAAGAATTGGAAGTTCTGGATATGATTTAATAAAAATGTGAAGTTTTTTAATCTTGTAGTACGTTAATAATAATTTTAAAGGAAATGATAGGTGGAGTCTTAGTAGACTATGACAACAATAAGGAGTTAGATTAGACAAAACTTAATTTTCTTTATATAAAGTGGTTTGAGCAAGCAATGTTTATATGCTGGAAAACGTTGAAAGATGCAAAGATATGGTGCAATATCATAATCATGTTATGGAAAGAGATTTAAAAGAATTTGGTTCCATGCATATGATAAAATTACAATATCACTATTCTGCTGTAAAATCATTTAAACCTTTTTCCAAACCATGTGGGTTCATCTAATCTATCAAGTGCAACTTGATATTTACATTTTTTTTTCTATCTATATTATTTTATGTCTTTTATGGGGTTCATCTTTAATTAAAATCGTGATTTTCCCTCCAGAGAATTGACCAACTGGGAGAGATTGATGTAAGAAATTAGAAAGGTCAAACTCTCTATCCTTGTCTATTGACCAATGCCTCCTTTGAGATAGTCATTTTGAAATCTTTGTATCCAGAAGGTCGCCAGCTCTTGGGTGTCTACGTCAGCTTGGAACTTTGGGTTCTCCCTCTCAAATTGGTTTCTAGGTTGGGATAGGTGATCTTAAGCTGTAAATGTCATGTGAAAAGTTCACTTAGTGAGGCAGGGACATTATGTTGTTGGAAATCAAGTTGCGAGGGAGATGTCCCACAGGCGCATCTTTATCCATTCCATATGAATTTATAACATTTTTATCTAGTAAATTAATATCTTAATATCTTTATTTCTTTCAACAAAAAGAAAAAAAGAAAAGATTAAAAAAATATCTTGGGGGCTATACTGTGCTTTTATTTTTGTTATGTGACCTGCAGACTTGAAAACAATGTCAAAAAGGCTAGAATCAGAGCAATACTATGTTACATTTGAGATGTTTGTTGCGGACATGAGAAGAATGTTCAACAATGCACGCAACTACAACTCCCCTGATACAATATATTACAAATGTGCAACCAGGTAATGACCATGGTGTTTTTTATTTTTTATTTTTTCTGTTCTCTCTCTCTCTCTCTCTCTCTTATCCTCATTCAAGTACATGAATTAGATTGGACAATTTCTTTTCAACAAAAGTCCAAGCCGGAATCCAAGCTTCTAGCAAACTTCAGCAGCAATGAAGGTAGGAAATTCTCTTACATTGTCATGATATTGAATGACTGACATTTTGTGATTTTGAAATCTGCCAAGTGTTTTGTGTTACCCTTTTTCTTGCAGTTGGTTTTAGCAGTAATCAAGAAATCATTTTGATTTATACTGCTGCTATGCTTTCTTTTACAGGGTCATCCCAGGTATTTTCTTCATTTAGTTAGTTTGACAGGAAAGAAACTGGCATTTGTCTTAAGAAGATACATGTGGCCTTGTGAACTGTCGTCGAGAGGGTTAATGGCCATGTAACACTCGAGTCATCCATACGAATTTGCAGTGGTAAGGAAGAGATTTCTCTGTTGAAAAGATATACTTAATACACAAGGCTCATACTATTACTATGTGGTTTACAGATGAGCAATGTACGCATCATTACTTTTATGCAAGAGACGGTTTTTTTCTTGGATTTGAATACGCAACTTGGAGCTATTTTGTCCATTGCAGCAAGACTCGCCATGTAAATGGAATGGAATAAAACAAAAGAAATAAAGGAAAATAAATAAAGAAAGAAAACTAAAATTTCTTTGTTTCTTTTTTAAATGAAATTTCTGTGCTTTGGAAAAATTTGGATTTGCATTAATCGAAGGGTGATGTTACGCATATGGAGGGTAGAAAAAAAAATTCTTCCCACCAGAATGTGTGTAACTTAATTTGAACAAGTTTTAATTACAACGTATGAATTTTTCAACAGCTAAATTGAACTGAATTCTTTTCTTAATTCTTTTGAAAGTGTGTAAATCCCAGGGCAAAATGCTCATGCTGAAAAACAATAATTAGAATAATAATAATAATAATAATAATAAGATAGTCAACATCAAAGTAAATGCTTTTTTCTTTTAATTATTGAAATTCCTAACTGTGTTATGGCCTATGTGGACAAATATTCCAATGACAAGGAGTATTGAGTGCGTGGTCACGAATAGTTACATTTATGTTACATTAAAGTTCTCATCTCTATTTTAGTTTTGTTCGTGTACAGTTACGACTTTACATCGGAATATAAGCTTGGAATCATCACCCAGAAATTGCAATTCAAAGATGACCACTCTTTTGTCTGCAAATCACCTTTAATTACTTTCATCCAAGAGGACAAACTTGACGGTGAGCAATCATTTTCAACTAAAATCTACTAAAAACAACCATCAACCCACCATTTTTCAATATATAAACATACTTTGTTTACTAATATATGTATATACATTCGCAAGATAGTAACCGCAATACTGCGGCTTATTTGGCTCGCAAATTAGCTACATCACTTATTATTATGCACCGGCTTGTTTGGTAAGCTTTTGAATAATATATTAAGCCTACTAAGCTGAAGATAGTAGGCGGTAGAACACCAGATTAGCCTTCTCATTGGGTAAAAAGACAACTGGTTCCTAGTACTACTATTATCTATTTGATTGTTGACCAAAATTTCTACCAATGGACCCACTTTCAGTATCAATTGGTAGACTTGGGCCAATGCCGACTTGATTTTTCCGCATACCTATTGGGGAAGAAAAAGAACGGTCAGTCATAATAATTAGGAAATAAAGAGCAAGTCGATGTGTCCGGCGTAAAGATTTTTCATTCACATTATATGCGTTAAAGATATATTCACACCTGCTAAAATCTTCATTGCGCCACTATTTTTGGCACAATTTGCTCTTAACATTTCTTTCCAATGACCCCCTTCTCTATAAAAACTCACGTCCTCTCATTTATAAGATAGATAGCTCACACATCAGATAATATGTAGTTGTGAGCATTTTAGTTTGTTTGGCCTTGTTCAGACCTAATATTAGGCATTTGAAGGCCTTCGGCGGCACCACGCTGATCTTCGTTACAATAGCCTATGTGTTGTTTATCTTTTCTTTAGACACTTAGTAAGTAAGGTCAGTTGTTTTGTTGGGGTTCAAGATTAGCATTCCATTCATCAACTGGTGTTGTAAATTTGGCATGAACATTTGGTCTCATCATACACAAGGATGATATCTCGAAGTTAAGCAACCATGTCACCAGAAACCATGAAGAGATCGCCCTAGTCGAAATAGAACCTACAACCTTCCTTGATGTTTCTTAAAACAAGATAAGAAGGCCTCAAAGTTCCAACCAAAAGGTTCTGACTCAACATTTTAGAATGGAATAAAGGGATGTCTCACACCGCTGTAGAGTAGTAGCTGAACCCAATGATTAGCTAGATATGGAAGGGGAAAGCAAGTGTTGAGATACTAGCATGCAAGATATCATATATCTGTACTAACTAGTTGATAAAAGAACTTTTTGGTAGGAGACATGCACCACTCACCTACAAGAAGAGTAGCTCCGCATCTTCCCTCCAAAGAACTACCTTTGCTAAAAAAATATATACATCTAAAAGTGATCAAAACCAGCTTAGCATCTTGGAAATCAAAATCCAAATGTTCAATTATGATAGAGCATATCAGTCTCACCAATGAGAGAACTCCAGCAAAGCATTACAAGGAAGACAAGGAACTGCTTCCTTATTTGTGGATGAAATCATGGGAAGCCTACTCTTAAAGAATATTAAGATTGCTAAGACCATTATGTGTGATGGAAAAAAGACCCTTGGGACAATGTGAGAAGATATAAATTGTGGCGGAACTACAAAGGATACAATGAAGCGCTAACATGAAGAGGATTCAACGTCACTTTGAAAGGTGCTTATATTAAATGGTTCTAAAGCCTCAAGCCATGCTCATTCCATTCCTTTAGGCATCTTGTTATAAGTTTGTTGAACATTTCGTAAGAAGGAAGGAGTAAGAGAAGTTAATAAACAACTTCCTCATCATCAGAAAAAGGGTAAGAAAAAGTTTGAGGACTACTTAGATGGCTTCAACAAAGAAGTAATCCAAGTTGCCAACTACGATCACCATGCCGCTTTAATAGCTAGTGAGATAACCTTGAGCTAGGTTTTACTACTCACTAGGTGAGAAACAAGTGAAGAAGACCTTCAAAGAAATAATAGAGAGAGCGCATGACATAAATGCCAACTTACTATTTGAAGCAAAGAGGTATATGAGATCCTTGTTCCGAGTTATGGGAAATATAAGAAAAGGAATGGAAGCAACCATAAAAAGCAAAAGAATAACTATCACAACATGGAAAAAGCTTAATCTAGCTGTAGGGGATAGGAGCATGTTTACTACCAACATGCCCCTTGAACATGTCTCAAGAGTAAGTCATTGCGGAAATCAAGGAAAAGTTGCAAAAGTTGACAAAACAAAGAGATCTAAAGAAGTATTGCCGGTATCACTAATATTAATGAGTTTATTAAAAATAAAACACAAGAAATCAAGAAAATGGATAAATAAAGAGAATCAAGGGCTAAAAGCAAATGACGGAAGGAAGATAACCTTGAGTTGATTAATAAGAATACTCTGTTGGAAGAACACAAAGTATTTGAAGAAGAATGAGAGAAAAAAGTGAGGAAAACTTCGAATATTTTGTTCCTTCAACTTGATTTCAAATGTTATCTTCACATGGATTTCTATAGTATTCAAATGAGCATCAAACATTTATGACTACATGAATCCTATATAATAAATATTAGTGTATGTATATAAATTAATACACATACATGAACTATACAAATACATGAACTAAAAAAATGCATAAACATGTACCAAATTGGAATGCATGAATCATATTTATTATAAATACTAACATACTCACCACAATCAACCAACGGTTGGATGCCACTTTATGGGATGAAAAGCCTTAAAGATAAGTTAGTCAACTCACCACCAAGTTTATTGCGTAAATTGATGAAAATACATGGGTAAGGTCCCCTATTTATAGAGGAACACATATTATCTTTAACAAAGAAAAGAAAACTAAATTCTGAATAATTAGTCAAACCTTCCTAAAATATAAAAAGAAAACTACATGCTACAAAAATACTATGTGTTTTATAAATATAAAAAAGAAACTATATGCTATGAAAATATAAAAAGAAACAATGTGCTTTGAAAAATATAAATTAAGGTTAGATCCTGCACACTAGAACCTTCCATAAATAGATGTTGTTGATTTTCTTGCACAAGAAGGCTTTTAAAACTTTCAAGAGTTTTTATTTATGAGCATACCATACACCAAGTTAACTCTTTTAGCCCTTGACCATGTAATCAGGCCATCATAGCTCCTTACTTGAGCTAGTTACTTTAGTTTCAAATAAATCATGATGTCGCACATCAAGTATGATGCTCATAAAATTAATTTGTATAATGACTTAAAAGAAGAGGTAGATACCTTGATATAGAAAATTCATTTGAGAAGATTTGTCAATGGATCCAAGAAAGGGCAAGGCAATAACCAACACTAAGGTAGGGCTCTTAAGGTGCATGCTACAAAAATTGAGTTGGAGGTTATAACCCTATTTTTTAACCTTTGAAATAGAAGAAATGTGGTTTCACAATCATATTTGCAACATAAGAAGCACAAAGAATTTTATGCTTGCATGTTGATATTTCAATAGTGGCTATGAATGTTGCTAACTATTAAGTGCACCATATGATGGTAGAAACAAGAGCTTGAAAAATATTATTCATTGGTTAGCATTTAAGAAATTGAGCATGACGAAAGAGGAACTTACGCGCAAATGGTTGCGCCACTCATCAGTTTTGTTAGGGTTAGAGTTATGCCTGAAGTAAGATTAACCTACCAATAACCCTAAAACTTGAAGATCACAAGGTGATCATCATGCCTAATTTCTTAGAGGTGATGTGTCCTAGACCTACAACAACATCATGGCTGACCACTCTTAAACACTCTCAAATAGGTGGTATCAATATACCACCTAGTGCTTAAGTTCCTAGCAAAAAGGGATTTTGATAAGTAAAAGTAAGCCATGTAGAATCCAAAAGATTGCAAGGGCCACCATACTAAGCATCGAAGGCATTAAGGAGGACTCGATCATTGCAATATCACCTAACATTGGAAGGAAGGAGTGATAGCAGAGATGTCGAAGTCACTAATGATCTTGTAAAGATTGTGAAGATTGAGATAACAATGACTTGACACTTGTTGGATAGGTGGTAGTCATGTTACGAGAACAAAAAGATGTATGTGCATGGTGCCATGGAGACGTGCGTGGGATACCAACCAATATAGTTGATTATTGATTGAATGTTAGCCCTTGGTGAAAGGATATTTGAAAAAAAGAAGAGCACTTACGAGCTCAAGAATTATAACAAGAAGCCAATAAATCCCTAGTCATAGGTTTCATCAAAGAAGTGTTATACCCTAATTAGTTTTCCAACATGGTGATAGTCAATATGTCAAATGGTAAATAAAGATCCTGCATGAATTTTACAAACTTGAACAAGGCATATGCCCAAATGATGAATTTTTTACTTGAATGCCTTTAAAATTATTAAAAATTATACAAATGTCACTGTTGTTAATATATTGACTCTCTTGCCGCACTTTGCATAGTCAGCATCTAACGAGGTGCTACATGAGTGGGTGACATGGCAATCAGATAAGGAGCTAAATATTTTTTGAAGAAGGCGTCTTCTATGAAGACACTTTCAATTGAATGGTAAAAGAAAACGACCTGCCCAAAAAACTATCAATTGAAGGCATATTCTAAGGAAAAACTATAAAAGTCGCCTTCCATTGATTATAATAAAAAAGGAGACTTGGTCAAAAAGCAAAAGAGAAAAAAGTATTAACGGAAGAAGACACCTCCATTGATGATAATATTAATAAAAAAAGACTTGGCCAAAAAGTGAAAGAGGACAAATTGTTAATGGTAAAAAAGAAAAAAAACTTGCCCAAAAAGTGAAGATGCCCTCACTTGGTGTAAACTTGCATATTAAAAAAAATTATCATTGTAAAAGTGAACTCAGACTGTCAAATGAATCGGAGAGCAAATAAACTTGGATAATCAAACAGTAGGTGAACTCGAACAACAAGTGAACGAATTGAGAAGGAAGAGTAAGAAACCAATAAGAAACCAGACGACAAGGAGAAGGAAGAGGATTGAACCAAAGGAGAAGAAAGAGGAACTAATATGAAGGAAAAGAGAAGGAGAAGGAAAAAGAACTAATAAGAAGGAAGAGGAATGAAGCACAAAGCAACCTAGCTTGAGGAAGGTTTGATCTCATCTATTAATGCTCTCTGTGTCATTTTTCCTACTAACCATTGATCCTCTTTGTTTAACTATTAATTTGAGGATGATTGCTATTAAAAAATTAAAGCTTTGAACCAAGTGAACTAAAAATACATTGAATATTTTTTTTATGAATCTATAATCACAAACACTTGTAATATCTTTATAATACCCTAGTGTTTTGCCACATTTTAAAGAAAAACTCTGTTGTAATATCTCGCTCACAAGTTCTCAATGACACACACATCTGCCACAATCTTATCCCACTTTAGTTCCTATTTTAAGAAATTTCTTTTCATTGTCTCCATCGTCATGAGTAATGCACATTGCTTGTTTTTTTACTCAATGGTAACTGCGGTGAGCAAGTTAAGCCACCACTTGTTCTAGTTCCATTGTATCGCGTAAATTGTCATGTTTCTCAATTTGAAATGATTTAAGGAATCTTCTAGAACAAAAAGAAGATTAAAAATCAAATGTCCTATGTGGTTTAAGATATGAGAACTTTTTTTTTGTTTTTAAATCCAATTTCTTAAAATACTTGTTTGGTTGAAGTGTTTCCCAAATTTTTTAGAAACTAAATTTCTTATTTTCTAACTTTTTATAGTGATTTTCAACTCATTGTTATATGTTCAATTAATTAATCTTTTTGTTCAACGTTTTTTAAAATATTTTTTTATATAATCTTACTTAACACTTACTAGTGTACTTGTTGTAAAATTACATTATTTTTTTTTCATTTTTTAGTTAATAAAACTATAAATTCAAATTTACTATACATACTAATTTAGTAGAATTGATGAAGTTCATCGATCTTTGAATTTTTGTATGGTTTATCACAGCCTATTTTGTAAAAGTGACGTCATAACTGATACATAATATCATATATGCTCTATCTACTTATATAACATTAGATCAACCTCTCTAACCATGTATTCCACCACATCCACCAAAAAAGAAAACGACAGAATCTCCCATAAAATTTTGACTTATCCCAAAGACAAGCAATCACCTGACAGATAATTCATTTCTCAACAATTCCATAAACACATAATTTCGAACATGCTTTCATCAACCATAATTCATACTCACAACCAATAGTTTCCAACTCTCTCATCTAGTTTAGGCAAAATCCATATTCCGCAATTTGATGTCACATGTATAGTGTTAC